>JAQZBX010037182.1:0-23901 GCA_029593785.1 Cabassous unicinctus | reverse complement strand
GCCCCCACCTAAATCAACACACAAGTAAAACCTGGGCATTTATAATCTATAATGGGAACTTACAGTCTGTAAATCGGCCTCTTTATTACCCTTCAGCCCCTTCCTCTCTACCTGGAACCCATGATCTGTTATTTCCTCCCATTTCTCCTCCCTCCCTACCTTAATAAATTACTGGCCTAATCGATGAGACATCCTCTTGAAATTCATTTCCTGCAGGTTATCCAAAGACCTAGACAAAATCCGGTTACAATACGGTATGAGTGATGTGATATGACATGACTGATGTGATATCTGATATGATTGACATGACATGACATGATGTAGGGTAGGTGGGACATAATGTAACTTCCCAGGCTGTCTCCTGGGCTCTCTGGTCACAGGAATTTCACATCGTGGATTGTGAAATACCATCATCCCCATCTTACAGACAAGTAAGCTGAGGCACGGCAGATCCGGGTGCAAACAGAGGCTTGCCAGCCTGGGGCTATGGGTGGCCCAGGAAGACCCCTGGGGCCCTGTGCCAGGTGCAGACATGAGGGGACGCCCCCTGGGCTGGCCTCAGCTCTGCTCAAGTGCACGGGGCGCTCCACCCCCTGCCCCTCGTTCTGAGTGTGCCGCTGGGGTGGGCCGGTCGCCCACTGGTGCTGCGGGGCGTCCTGGGCACTGACGGAGGCTCAGCAGCACCCCCGCCCCCGTGGGACAGCCAGAGCACCCCAGAGAGCGCCATGTGTTCCTGGGACAGCCCCTCCCTGGTAGGTGCTCAGGGCTAAGCCGGGACCTCACCGCCTGGGCAGGGACGAGAGGCCCTCGCAGCCCTCAGTCAGCGGTTTCCAAACTTGGCCAAGGGCCTCCAGCTGACGTGGACGGGTGGGGAGAGTCCTTGCCACGCCAAATGCTGAGCAGACGACTTCTGCCCCACCCCAGCGGCACCCTCAGAACGAGGGCCGAGGACCCCCTTGTGAACCTTGACCCAGGTCAGCCCTTCTTTTCATTTTCTCCTTTTTCCCACCCAGCGTAAAACCAGCCGTTTTAAAGAGTGCAATTCAGCGGCATGGAGTCCAGTCTCGTGTTTTCGCCACGTGGCCTCTCTGGTTCTGAAGAGTGCTCGTAACTCTCAAAGCAGACCACGTGCCCACTAAGCCCTCAGTGCCCCCACCCGCCCGGCACCCACCAGTCTGCTTGCTGCCCCTGTGCATTGGCCTGTTCTGGACATTTCACACAAATGGAAGCACGTGTTAGGTGCCTCTTGTGTTTGGCTTCTTCCACTCAGCATCCTGTTTTTGAGGTTCAAACATGGCGGAGCCTTTATATGGCCGAATTTTATTCCCGTGTATGGATAGTTCAGCCATTCTCACAAGCATTTATTAAGCCCCACTGCACACCACGAATGGGATCCCACAGCCAGCTGCAGGGCCCGGAAAATTCCAGTCTCCTCCAGCACGCTCTCTGCCCCTTCCCGTCCTCTCCCCACCTCCAGGCAAGCTGAGGTTGCCACAGCAACGGCCCAGGGCCTCTCTCTCCAGGTCTGAGTACTCAGAAGGATCCCCGGATAATTTGATCTCAGAGCAGCCTGGCTGGGGGCTGGGCACGGCGAGGCTGCAGGGGCCTCTCGAGCCTTCAGCCTTGCAGGGGCTGGAACTGAACCGCAGAAGACCCCAGCAGAGGCTGCCTGACCTTCAGGGTGTGAGGTTCACAGTCTCCTGCAAGCCCCCGTGGTGGGAGAGCGGGCTCAGCCTTGCGGAAGGGCGGAGAACGAGGGAGCCGGCACTCCAGGGAGGGAGGCAGGCGCCGCCCACAGAACACGGGACGGGTGTGAAAAACTCAGAGCAGGCTAAGGAGCCTGAAATGTGATTCTTCTGTGACAGCTTCATTTAGGAGGATTCACAGGCCGCACGCTTCACCGGCCAAGCGAACAAGCCCGTGGTTTTCAGTCGCTGCACAGAGTTGTGCTTCCATCACCACCATGGATTTCAGAACATGTTCTTCACCCCAAAAAGAAACCCCACAGCCATTAGTGGTCACTCCCGGCTTCTCCCCAAGCCCTGGGCAGCCACTCTCAGACACGCCCTGGCTCTGAAGTTGCCTGATCTGGGCTCTTCACACACACGGAGCCACACGAGATGTGCCCTTTGTGCCCGGGCTGCGGCTTTAGTCAGCTGTGCGAGGAGGACCTCTCCGAGGTCGTGGGAGCAGAGCCCAAGAGAAGGGGAGCTGCAGACAGCCACGTCCCAGGAGCAGCAGGTGCCAAGGCCCCGAGGCAGGAAGCTCTAAGGCTGCAGTGAGGCCGCAGAGCTGTGGGTGAGAGGCTGGAACTGAGCGAGGGGCCGCCTTGGGGAGGCGGGTGCCAGGTGGTGAAGGGCCTTGTGCTCTCGGATGGAAGCCGCCGTTGGTGTGCTGTTGTCATGACCGTGATGACTACGTGGCTGTTAATTTCCTACTCGGGGTCTGTGCTGGGGGTTACAGTTACCCCCAGACGACCGGCTGGCGTGGCCCCTGCTCTGTGGCCAGCAAATCTGAAGATAAAAGTAGAAGGACCGAAGCCATATTTTGGAGGCAGTCCTATTTATTGAAACTGGGGGACGGTCCCTTGTTTTGCTGAAAATCAATATTTTCAAAGCAAGGACTAGGCTATGTTCGACTTATGCGTAATAATAATAATAATAAAAAAATCTGTCGGGTGCTTTCTGTTTGCCAGACACGCTTCTAAACCCATGAGGGTGGGTAATATTATCACTCTCATTTCTATATATTTTATAAGTAAAAAAAACCATATATTGAAGGTACAGGCTCAGATTTTTTTTTTTTTTTTTTAACAAATAAGGGTAAAATCATAACACTTGCAGCACACTGGGCTGGAGGAGGACAACCACGTCCTCTCAAATACCCCTGACTCAGCTCTCTCCTCCCCGTTCTGCCTCCTCCGGCCTCCATTCCCCTTGAAGAGGGCCCTGTAGAAGTTAGATACACGAATGCTTCTCCTCTTCTAAACAGAGCTGGGCAAAGGACTTCTCAGTGATGAAGTAGACGCCCGTAGCTCTGCTGTCCAATTTCCTAGCCATTGGCCACATGTGGCCATTGAGCTCTTGAGATGTGCCTAGTGCAATGGAGGAACTGAATTTTTAAACAGTATTTAAAAATTAGCATTTTTAACATCTTTTGGACATTTCTGGAAAGTTCTTTCTGCCCAGTTGAGCCTGATCCTTGTCTCAGGGCCAGGGCCCACCATCCAGATGTACTTAGCCGTGCTTCCCAGACCCTGTTCCCCACACTTGGACCACATCCAATCAGCCTCCAAGTCCTATCAGTTCTGTCTCTCTAGTGACTTTGCAATCAGACCGTGTCTCCCCTGGTCTCTTACAATAACATAGTAAATCTTCCTCCTTCTCAGGGGAAAATCTACCCACTGCTTAACCCTTCAGTGGACTGCTAGTGCCCTTGGGTACATCTCCACTCCTTACCACAACCTTCAAGCAGTGGTGGTTCCAGAATATTCCACAGACAACGGAGCGTGGGCACAGCCATGCTGGAAAGGGATCGATGGGATTTCCTTGGTGCCTTGTTGACGCAGCTTTATAAACCTCTAGACCCAGAAGGACCCAAAAACAGGAGACTGCATGAGTCTATAAATCTGCTTTCTCTTGCTGTGTAACAAATCATCACAAACAGTGGCTTCAAACAGCATACATTTACCTCACAGTTTTTGTGGGAAATTGGGCACAATATGAGTAGAAGCAGGTTTCAGTTGTTTAAGCCACCAAACCGGTACCTAGTGTCTGGAATACGTTTATGACTTTAAAAAGACCGTTTCCAGAATGCTCTAATGTATTGTCATTTTTAACTTAATAAACGCTCTGTTGTGCTCAGCATCGGCCAGGATATTCTAAATTATTTCCAAATGTTGGCCCATGTAATTCTATTCATAACCTTATAAGGTAAGTGCTATCCTTACCTTCTCTTTACAGGTGGGGAAACTGAGGCACAGATCAGTTACGTAACTTGCCCAAGGCCTCAGCACCAGTCACACAAGCTCTTGTTCTCTTAGGCAGAGCATGTACATTTCCCTTCTGTCCTTAGACAGTAGCATGTACATTGTTTGCATTTGAACAGATTTTTACTGCAAAACATAATAAAATTCTCTAAATAAAGATAAAAAAGTGGGCAGTGTACACACCCCAACGCTATTCCCTGAGGCACAGATATTCTTATCTCAATTTTATCAATCACCCAAGCTGTGGTTTAGATCCACAAAATATGGAAAATTCCAGAGTCTGGGGCTCTCCCTGCTCTTTCCTCATCCCCTCCCCTCCCACTGCCATTTCCATGGCAACGGTGAAGCCTGCCCCTACTGCTAACACCAGCTCTGAGCCTGGTGGGGACAGGACAAGGAAAGCCTGCATCCTGACCAGTAGTTAATGTGTGCCTTTTGTGCACATTGAAACACATCCTCGCACGAGCCTTTGCAGGACAAAAGGCAGGCAGTGTTAGAAATCACGTCTGCTGCACGCTCCACGGGCACAAGCATTCTCTGTTCTAAGCATTCATTCTTGCAGCAAATATTGATTGAGACTCTACTGTGTACCCGAAGAGAAAAAACAGGCACTGATTCCGCCCTCTGGAATATAAAGACTAGTGAGGGTGACAGTCATTCCTGAAAAATCCATTAATGGCTCCCTACGCGCACACACACACACGGCCAGCTATGTGCTAGGCACATGCTGGGTCTTGAGACAGAGGGAAAAAAGGACAAAGTCCCCGCCCACCCAGAGCTGACATTGCAGTGGGGGAAGCACCCAGTAAACAAATACATAATACAAGAATGTGAAAGCAGGAGAAGGGGACAAGAGTGAAAGCGGAGGAACTAAAAGAAGAAGGAAGCAAGTCCTGAGGACGTTTGGTGGAAGAGTAGTCTAAGAAGAAGGTGGGTTGATGAGATCAGAAGCATGGCAATGAAACAAACCAGAGATTGTGAGCCTACAGTCTAGAGGATGAGCTTAAAAGACGGATAGATAGATGATAAATAGATGAATGGATAGACATATAGATGATGGGTGGATGGATGGATGGATGGATGGATGGATGGATAATAGATAAACAGATGGATAGATATATAGTGGATGGATGGATGGATAGGTAGATAAATGGGTGGATGGATAGACAGATGATAGATAAATGGATGTATAGATGTATGGATGGATGGATAGATGATAAATGGATGGATGGATGGATGGATGGATAGGTAGATGATAGATAAATAGATGGATGGATAAATAGATAATAGATAAATTGGTGGATAGACATATAGATGTTGGATGGATAGATAAATAGGTGATAGATAAATGGATAGATGGATCGATAGATAGATTAGATAGATTGATAGATAGACAAATAAGGCAAAGGTAGAAAAATGTTAAAAGCTGGTGGATCTGGGTGGCAGTATGTTGGAGTTCTCTGTATGGGTTTATATCATTTTTGCAACTGTCCTGTAAGTTTGAAATTATTTCAAAATAAAAAGTCTAAGAGTGAGTACTGGGGATTGATATGGGACCTTGTACATGTGAAGCAGGTGCTCAACCACTGAGCTATAGCCGCTCCCCATACAGATGCTTTTAATTTTAATGCATTTACATTTATCAATCTTTGCATGCATGTTTTGGTTCTGTGTGCCATATTCAATAAATCTTCCTCTAATGAGATTACACACACACACACAAAAGTCTAAGAGTGGAAAGAAAAAGCTATCTTGGTGCCCAGGATGTACAAGTAAATATTTGCTAAGTGAATAAGTGAAACTGGGGACTCTTTGGTGTGGGTTCTTCTAAAGTAGAGAGAATGGCCAGTCTCGTCTTGCTGTGATGACTGGTCTAAGTGCTGGGCCTGGTCACCTTGTCCAAGGCAGCCCAGAGACCACCTGTCTCAGGTGGGCTGTTACCTGGATCACACCCCCGACTCACAGACTCAAATTATCTTATTGAGCAAAGCCACCCTCCTTCTCACTGCAATTCCCGTTTCTCATTTCCCTGTTTTGTTTTCTGCCTGGCACTTGCCATTAGGTTGCTTTGTTTCCACATTTGCATCCTTCTCTATTGCTATTTTCCCCTGGCCGCAGCGCAGCCCTGGACACAGAGGCCTGAGCGCCTTCCTCATCACCACGAGCCCAGCTCTCGGCACCGGCCGCCCTCCAGCCTCGCCTTGCACCCCTGCCCACTTCACAGCTCCGCCGCCGGCTGCCTGGCTGCAGGGCCTGACTCAGGGGCACACACCCGCAGTGGGCTCTCGTCAGATATTTGTGGAATAAAACTATTTAAACATTGAACTCATTGGACTCACCCAGGACAACGAACAAGATGATGATGGACAACACCCATCCCGAGGAAGAGAGAGAGTCTGCAACTGCAGGCAGGACAGCTCCATCCATCTGCCCCATGGGACCTAAGCCCCCTCTCAGTTAGAAACAGAGTGGGCATCACCATCCCCAAATCCCCACCACTGGGGAATGAACAATGGACTAAAGCAGTCGTTTATTCTATTATAGACTTGTTGTTATTCTGGCAATGGAAGAACTTGTATCATTGCTATAAAGACAGTTTCCACCAGAGGTTCTGAGGGGAGGGAGAGGGAAGGATAGGTGTAACATGGGGGCATTTTTGGGACATTGGAGTTGTCCTGCAAGACATTGCAGTGATGGATACAGGCCATTATACATTTTGTCAAAACCTATAAAATTGTGCAGTGGAAAATTACATTACCGTAATGTAAACTATAGACCATGGTTAGTGGCAATGCTTCAATACGTGCTCATCAATTGTAACAAATGTACCACACTAATGAGGGATGTTATTAATGGGGGAAGGTGTGGGGGGGAGGGGGGGCATATGGGAATCCCCTGTATTTTTCACATAACATTTATGTAATCTAAAGCTTCTCTAAAAAGAAAAAATTCAAAAACAAACAAAAATAAACCTATACCAAACAGTAGCATCTGGGGGTTATTTTAATCAAATTGGCAACTGAGTAGAACTATTCTTTCTTGGGCTCATAGGAACTGGCCTCTCCCAAGGATGAGGGAAACCTCAAGCTCTCGTGCTTCTCTGATGCCAGAAGACAGTGGTGGTGCGTTACCAGGTGGTGAGAGGAGGATGGATGTACGTCCTGCTCAGTTACTCATCGGCTCTGGGGGAGGCAGCATAGCGGCCCCTGTCTTAGCTTCCCGGCTGCTACAGCAAATACCATGTAATGGGTTGACCTAAGCAGCAGGAATTGATTGGCTCATGGTTTTGAGGCTAGAAGTGTAGAATCACGGCGTCTTCAAGGCGATGCTTTCTCCCACAAGACTGTGGCACTCGGGCTGGCTGCCAGCGAGCCTCGGGCCTTGGCTTTTCTGCCACGTGGCAATGCACGTGGCGGCCTCTCCTGGCCTCTCCCTTCTCTTCCAGGTTCCACTGACGTTCAGCTTCTGGCTGTCCCCTCGGGCTTCCTCTCTCTCTGTGTGTCCTTCCCTATAAGGCTCCAGTGATAGGATTAAGACCCATCCTGACACAGCTGGCTACACCTTAACTGAGGTGACCTCATCAAGAGGTCCCATTTACAAGGGTTCACCCCCATGGGAGAGGGTCAAGGTTAAGAACCTGTTTTTCTAGGGTACACAGCTCCAAAGGTGTGCACATACTGCTCCCCAGAACCTGCAAAAGGAGTTAAGGTTGTGATAACGGAGAGGCTGTCCTGGATTACCCAGCGAGAGGGTGACGTAACCACAACTTACGGTAAAAGAGGAAGAGGGAGGCAGAAGAGGTCAGAGTGCTGTGGTGTGGAGGGACCCAGCTGGTCCCTCTGGCTTGGAGGATGGAGCAAGGGGCCCCGAGCCCAGGGCGTGGGCGGCCTCTGGAAGCTGGAAAGGCCAGGAAACAGGTTCCCCCCTGGAGCCTCCAGAGGGAGCCCGGCCTTGCCCACAGCGACCGTGGGATACTGGTGTGCGCTGTTTGAAGGCACCAAGTCCATGGTTATATGTTACATGGAGCCGGAAACTAGTCAAGTCCCCTTAGTCCTCTCTGCGTCTACCCTCGCCCCAGGGTCCGTTCAGCACAGCCAGAGCGGTCGCTCAAAACACAAATATGAAAATGCCACCCCCTTGCTTAAACTCTCTGATGACATCCCACAGAGCCCTCAGATTAAAACCCAAAGCCCCCGGTGGCCCACACGGCCGCACCTCCTACCACGGCCCCAGCCCCTCACTTGGCTCCAGTAGCATTGTCCTCCTTGCTGTTTCTGGAACATCTGCCCCCATGTGCATTCTTACCTCAGGACATTTGCACCTGCCATTCCCTCAGCCTGAAACGCTCTTCCTTCAGTCAGCTCCGGTCCCACTCCACAGAGGGGCCCTCCCTTGACACTCTCTCTGAACTTCTCCCTAATTCCTGTCTCTCTCTCCCTCCTTGAGCCTCTCTACTTGCTCCCACGCCCGTCATCACTCCCTGACATGCTTCTTTTGTATTTGTTTGTTTATACCTGTCCCCTTCCACCAGCCTGTAACTGTCTAGAGGATGGGAGCTTTGTTTATTCTCCTCCATATTCACAGCACTTGAGTTGCTGGCACATAGTAGGTGCTCAATAAAAGTATTGAATGAATGAACCAAGATCTTCCAGACTGGCCTCTTTGCCTCCTTACTTGCTTCACTTCCAATTCTGTTGTACACAGAGAGGCTTGAGCAATAATTTTGTGAAAAAAGATCATTCTGATTGTTACCCACAACCTTACTCCTTGCTAGAAACCCTTCAGAAGCCTCACATTGCTCTTCAAATAAAAGCAAAATTCCTTAACATGGTCTTCAAGGTCTCACGTGGCCCAGCCCACCTCCCCCAGCCTCATCCAACCCTTTCACCTCCTCTGTTCCAGACATGCTGGTCTCCCCTCAATTCCAAGAACACCCGTCTCTTTCCCACCACTAGTCCATCCCATGACTGTTCCCTCTTCCTGAACTGCTGTTCCTTCCTCCCTCACCTGGTTAGCTATGTCTTGTCCTCAGATTACAGCACTAGCTGAGACTTCCTGGAGGCCCTTCCAGGCTATAACAAATCCCCTGTGATATATATATATATTTGTATCCCCTGGATATCCGCATTGTGACTTATCACAGCTACACAGCTATAAGTGTTTGGGACCCTACTGGGTAGTTGACCATCTTCCTCCACCAGCTCAAATGTGAGTTCCACAAGGGCAGGGACAGCCCTGCTTCTGGCTCAGTGCCTGGCCCCTGATGGTCCCACAGAAGGAAACAGTGGCCAAGAGATAGGAAAAGAGACACCACCTTCATCTCCAATCAAAGCCTTCTCGTTCCCCTCGGGCCCGGGAATAGCCTCTCGCATGTTCTCCTGTGTCCACTCTGTTCTCCTTAAACTGTTTTCCATGCTAACAGTGACAGTGATGGTGATGGTGAACAGAGATGGGTTTAATGGAGCCATTCTCTATTTAAAAATCGGGGGCAATCCCACTGCTTTCAGAACAAAAGACCCCCTGAGCCCTCTCAATACCTCCTGCGTCATTTCACAAATACACAGTCACCTTGGGCCAGGTCTGACTTCCAGTCCCACATGGGATTCCTTTGGAAAGCCAAAACAGGAATCGGGGTATGGATTTGTGTGTGTGTGTGTGTGTGTGTGTGTGTGTGTGTGTTTCAAAGACTGTATCTGGAAAAAACTCCAATAAACTGATAATGAAACAATTTCCAGGACACCAGTGGCTGGTGAAAGAGTCTTCAGATATAAAGTGGAAAAAGACGCTTGATGAGGCAGCAGCCCTTCTGCTCTTTCCCTGGGCGCAGGTTTGTAAGAATTTTCCCACCCAACAAATGTTCCTCTATAAGATGCGTGTCCTTCTATATGGTGCCGTGGGCGGTAAATACGTGATCTTAGATATCACTAATGATGTTTCCAGACAAACTGCCAAGAACTATCTACATCTGCAAATCCCAAACTAGTCTAAAAAACATGCAAAAAAAACGCCAACACGTGGGCGCGTGACACCGCCGTTTGTGGGGTCCCCAAGGCCGCGTCAGAGGGCTCACAGGCCTGGGAAAAGGGGTTCTGCTCGTGGTTAGGGCTGATACAGCGAGAAGACGTCAGCGCCAGCAGAGGGAAGGGGCGCCCGGGCTGCTTGCCGGCGTCCTCTCCCAGCGGAAGAGGGCGGCGAGAGGCGAGGCAGAGTCCGGACGTAAGGACTGCCGGCCGCGCCCTGAGGCCAAGGAAGGCCTCTGTCTGCAGGCTGCAGAGGGAGAGCTGCCTGCTGGCACCCTGGCTTCAGACATCTAAACTCCAGAACCAGGAGACAAGGCATTTCTGCCGCCTTAAGCCACAACGCCTGTGGTACTTTGGTGCGGCAGGGCGAGGAGACGCAGACACTGAGGCAGATCTTGCCTAAGCCAGCATGAACCCCCGCTTGCCCCAGACGTCTCCAATCCATTTCCCTGCTTTATGGTTTTCGTCTTATTCACCCACATCTCCGCCTTCTATCATGAAGGTAAATCTCATTTCATATTTGCCGTGATGATATGAGTCATAGCTAAAACTGATGTATAATAACGCCCTTGCAGTTTTGAGAGAGGCTCGAAATTCAACAGCACAGCTTACTTTGACCCTATGATCTCGTCCTTGATCTCTTCTGGAGATGCCCCTCTCACTACTTCTCCCTTCCCACTCTCCATGGCAGCTGGACTGTGGGATTCTTCTTCTTTGCTGACAGGTGAGTCGATGGAGAAAGCCCAGCCGAGCATGCTCCTATTGCAAACTTCTCAAAAGTTTCTACGCCTTGGGTTTGTGGGCTCCTCTTTGAGGCAGATCTGGATCCACTGATGATGGCAAAGCCACCCAGACAGATACACAGCGCTCTACTTCTTGCTTTTATCATTTAACCTGAATCAGGGTGTTCCATTCGCATCCCCACCTAGAGACCTGCACTCTTCTTCTTTCTTTAACGACGGCAGCATGTTCCACGGGGTGGGTGCACCCCTGCCTATTTGTTACATCCTGATGGACTTTGAGGCTCCATCCAGACTTTAGCTCCGGCAGACTGCTGCAATGATGAACTGTACTGATGAAAATTTTAAATGCACGCGTGAACATGCAGGTGGGTGCCAGCCTGGGGCACAGAGAGGTAGCCGTGCACCTGTGCGGAGGGACACGCCAGTGCTCAGGCAGTAGCCAAGTTTGCCCTCAACTCTGAGGATGTTTTACGTTTGCTGATTGCTCTCTCCACTGATGGCATCTGGTTAGCGCCATGGTAACTTAGAGTCAGATTTTGTAGTGTATATTTTCAAAACGGTCTTTTATCCCTGGAACACACTGGAAAGATCTTAGGCATGTGTGTGAAGGCGGAAGAGAATTAAGCAGATGTTTTATAAAACAGATGTTTATATCATTGTGTGCTCTTCCCATCAGCTACCTTCCTTGGGTTACGGAGTTGGCAGTCATTTTCCCTCCCAGGGATTGCTGTTTAACTGTAAAATTACCACTCTGGGACTTTGAGATTTGAGCAATAATTGTAACACTTGAAAACCAGCAATACAACATTTTGAGATGCTAAGTGCAGTATTTTCTTGCAAGTTTCCAACTTGAGCTGGTCTTGACACGCGAGCGGCTCCCCTGTAACTACGTGTGATTTGGATTGCCGTCATTCTGTTGCAGAGCTCCCCACATGCTCAAGCCCAGCTCCTCCACTTCAGACAAGGAGTCTGCCTATCTCCTCATGCAAACATTCGCAGCCGTCTTTTGAGCAGTAAAGCATTTGCCACGGGTTTGTCTTTTTTATTTTTTTTTTAAGATTTATTTATTTATTTATTTATCCCCTCCTTGCTGCTTGTGTTTGCTGTGTCCATTCGCTGTGTGTTTCTTCCGTGTCTGCTTATCTCCCCCTTACTGTGAGGTCTTGCTGCATCAGCCCACCGCGCCGCGCAAGCCGGCCTGCCCTCACAAGAAGGCCCCGGGAAGCGAACCCCGGGGCCTCTCATATGGTAAACGTGAGCTCTATTGATTGAGCCACACCCGCTTTCCCGGGTTTGTCTTTTTTATAGCAAGGGATTGTTTACAATTATACTCCAAGTGCATGCAAACGTATCTGCTATATAGCCTGTGCCCAGTCACTATTTAATGAATGAAGGAAGGAAGGAAGGAAGGAACGAATAAGTGATGAGAATAGATGAGGCTTATGTCATGACAATTGCAGCAGCTACTGGAAACCTATATTTTCTTTAGGAGTCCGGGGAGGCCTCCAATGCCTTGTCTGTTTTTCACTTTTCTACAGACTCTAATTAGGAATATAACTGCAAAAAAATAAGAGCATGAGCTGTTCACAGTTTCGACCGCCCAGCCCAAGCTCCCTTTCCACAGCCTGGCCTGTCTGACCCGCAACCCTGTTCCTTGTTTTCCCCTGCAGGGACTCCCACCTGTCCTGGAAGACGCGGGGTGACACTGGCTGTTGTCAGGGAAACCACAGTTGGAGTGGGGGGTGGAAAGGGATGGGAAGGGGGAGAGAAAGCTGCAGAGCCTGGAAATTTCCAGGGTCTGGAATATGATTGGAGTAGTTCTCCAAAACCCTGTCCTAGCATACAGTAAGTGCTCAATAAATGTTTACGGAGCAGATTAACGAAAGCGTGCAACGTTTTGTGAAGTGACTTGCAAAGCAGACAACGATCCCCGGGTCAAGAGGCTGCTGTGTTAAGCGGGACCAGCTGGCAAAGGGCTTGGGCTCAGTCCCTGGCAGACGACAGCCAGGGCTTTTCAGATGTCCTCCATGTCTTTCCTAGCGACTGCCCACATCAGAGTCCCTGCAGGAGGCCCGCCCCATGCTCTTTTCCTTTATTGACCTTCCTTCACTGTTTCTGATGCCTCATCAGTTTCCGAGCCTCACTGGCTTATTCGTCTGTTCACTGGTTCACTGCTGGAACCCCCACAGCCATGTAAGTCCCAGAGGGCAGAGACCTGTGTGTCCAGCTCACGCCTGGGTCTCCAGGACCTGGGCCCATAACTGAAGCTTGGCCTCCTTGTTCTGAGTGAATGTGTGACGCATGGAAGGTTATTGTGAATATTGTCAAAGAAAAAATGCACCAGACAATGTAAAACAGGCAGGATGACTTTACTCAGTTATATGCAGTAGAGAAGAGAAACCTGAAGGCTGCTGAGAGAGACCAGAAAGCTGGTGTGTGTGAGAGAGAGAGACAGACAGGCAGACAGAGAGACTCTATATGCAGCCTTTAATCTTTTAGTCCCTGGAGTGCCCTGATGAAAGCCTTAGTTTCTTGAGAAGAAAACACAGTATCTGACAACGCAGCTGTTAGGACCCTGCGTGCCCTTCCCGCCAGCGCAGCTCCCGGGCTGCGGGGTGGGAGGCACTTTCCTTCCCAGTGATGGCTGTTTCACTGCGGCCTGCCTGAGACCGTGACATTCACGTGATGAGTGTCATCTCAAGCCCCGCGATGAGAGCAGGCTCCACGTGCAGCTTTCCGCCCTGAGCTCATCCCGAGGTGCTCGCAGCACCAGTGTATTCCGAGGGTGTGTAGGGCTCAGGCTCCCCAAAGGGCCAGAAAACAAAGGGCAGCTCCGTCTTTAAACGAGCACATATCCATGATTCCTTTTTATTCCGGGTGAAAAGACAAGATGGTCTTTTCTTACATCAAGCAATTGCCCACAATTTTTTTTTACGAAGGACAGACCGAGAGTGACTCGCCCCTGCTAAGACGTTAATCAGTATTTGTATAACGAGTGAGGCCATGAAGGGAAAGAGGTGATGTCACGTCGCAGGCGCTGGCTTAGCTGCTGGGAAACTGCGTTCTTTCAGAGTCCTTGGAGGCTGAGCACACTCAGGTTTTTGTTCTCCTGCAAGGTCGTTGTCCAAGGGCGCAATTTAAACTGCGTGAAACACAGGGGCAGCCTCGGGGTAAAGGACCTCCGTCTCCACCCCGTCCCCAGCCACATCACGTTCAAGCCCGTCGCCCCTAGAGCTCTCACGGCTGTGCACCGTGGAGGAGCGGAGGAAAGCACGGCTCTGGTGCGAGGGACAGGGAGCGAAGAAGGGTCTCCAGAAGCTCCCATTGCGTGTGAAAGCCAGGACGTAAGTAGTGCATGTGAAAGTGCTGCCACTTGTTGTGAAAAAAAAAAAAAAAATTTGGTTGGAAATGCACACACACACATAGACACAAAGAATAGCTCTGGAACACAAGAAATCGTTATGGGAAGAAGCGAGAAGGGAAAAGTGCGGGAAGTGAGACCTATTTCTACTTTAACCCTCCTGTCCTGTTACCATTAAATATATTACCTTTTCCAAAAATTTAAAATTCAACAAGCAAGAGTATCCAGAAAGATAAACTGCTTACATAAGATTAAGTCAGAGTCCCATCTTTCTGCTTACACCCAAAGTATCTTCAGATGAATTAGAGGCAGATACTTTGGTTATTTTTTTTTTAAGTTTTAATTCTTGGGGAAAATATACTTATGAGCAACTTAAAGTATCAACATAATCCGTGTAATACTTAAAAGAAGCAAATGATTATTTGCCTTAATATATAAAGAACTCTAAAAATTCAATAAAGAAGGTAAATACCTCAAGAGGGAATTAAGCTACTGCAATTAACAAGTGAATCATAAGAAAAGTGCAAACACACTTATCAATACTAGTAATTAGAAAACTTCATGTGGAAACCCTGAGGAGAATCCATGTTTCTCTTTCCAGACGGGCATAGCAAGAAGAATGGAAATATCACACATTGTTGAGGGTCAGAGCAAACTGCGGTTCACGTGTTTCTATGGAGGGATTACTGGGACAATATCACTGGATGACAGTCAGAAAATACTGATCAAATGCACCTGCCAAGAAAATAATTGTGTGCAATTTGAATCAGCAATTCCAAATCCAGCACCTTTTCCTCGTGAAATAAGCAAGACACAAAGACATGTGTCTTTGAAATTGGAGAGAGCCTGTGGGAGACAGAATAACGCCTCCCCCAGAAGATGTCCCCGCCCCAATCCCCAGAAACTGTGACTCTGTTCCCTGACTTGCAAAAGGGACTTTGCAGATGTGATTGAGTTCAGGATAATCCGGGTGAAAGGCAGAGGACGGATGTGCTGTTTTCAGCCGTTACGTTTGCGGTGGTTTGTTACAGCAGCAGGAGGAAGCTAATACTTACCCAGACACACGTGAATGGAGGGATGGTTCAATGCACTCAGGGATGGGTTTTAGATGTATATTTACTGACATGGGAAAATGCTGGCAATAGACCAATATAGACATTGTGATTATTGAAATAAGCAGGTAACCGGCCGATATGTGCAGCTATAGTGCTGGTCAGAGTCCCTGGTTTTCGCTCTTTGAAGCCGCAGCAGGTGCCGGGGCTGTGCTGGACTTCTCACAGACGCTTTGCTTCGTGCCGATGACAAGGCTGTAATTACATCCCTGCCCGAGTTCCTCAACCACAGGCTCTGCAGGGAGCGTTTCCAAGCGCCGGCTGCATCCAGCCGAGCTGGTCAATCCTTGCGGCATCTGTGAGGCTGGCAGGAATTCAGCCCCTTCCCACAGGTGGGAACACGGAGGCTGCCAAACGGCCAGACCACACTCGTGGCCGGAGCAGTCGGGACAAGCTTGAATCCAGCCTGACCTCGGACCTGGGCTCCCGAAACCCCAAAGCAGCGGCAGCACCTGGAGAGGGCCCCACTCCCACCTCAGTTTACAGGTGAACCATCTGGGCTCCTGTAAAGCTCCGGCAGGTAAGGAGCTTCCCTGAGATGCTCGGCTGCAGAGCGGCTGGCGGCCCCAGCCACGTTGGACACCCAAGCCCACCCGCCGGCTGCCGTCCCACCATTTCTGTTCAAAGACCACATGTCCCCGATGTGGCCCGAATGTCCCCAAGTTATTCTTCAACGCTGGGGTCACACACCCACCCCGGGTGCCGGGACCTCCTGCCTTGCCCTGAGAGTCCCGAGCCGAGCAAAACCCTGCGTCCTGGGCCGACTGGGGGTCGGGCACGTGACCTAACACCACGTCCTGGCCTGGGGTGGCCTCGGCCCCCCACACTGACCCAGCCCTCAAAGGGGCTCTTGGAGCGGCTGGGACCCACCGCCTCTCCCTCTCCCTCCCTCTCCCCATTCTGTCCATCGCCCGGTCCCATGGGCTCTGCCCCCAGACCACGCCAGAGGCCCCTTACCCCAAACGTCGCCTCCCTGGGTGGGGCCTCCTGGCCACAATTTGTTCTTCCTTCCACCCAGCTCCACTGTTATGGGCCGAATCGCGTCCCCCTAAAGACCAGCTCCAGTCGCAAGCCCCTGCCCGTGAGTGCAACCCTATTTGGAAATGGGGTCCTTGAAGACATGGTCAGTTAAGATGAGGCCAGACTGGACTGCGGTGGGCTCCCGTCCACTGTGGCCAGTGTCCTTATGAGAAGAGGGAAATTCAAACCCAGAGACGGATGGACAAGAGGCTTGGAGTGGAGCTGCCACAAGCCAAGGGGTGCCAGGGGGCACCAAGGGGCACGAAGGGGCGCCAGGGGGCATCAGCCACCACCGTCGCCAAGCGGGGCGCTGCCCAGCCCTGGTGTCGGCCTGGGGCTCCGCAGCTCTGAGGGACCAGCTCGCGGCCACGCCTGAGCCCTGAGGCTCCCCAGGAGAGGCCTCTCCTCCTCAGGGGGCCCTGCCCGCCCACACGGGTGGACACTGCCCCTCGCCGCTCTGTCGTGTCCCTGCTGCGGGATTTCCTTCACAGCAGCTGTGACACTCGGAAGTTGGCCCTGTTGTTCTCTTTTTTACCCATTTACCGTCTGCACTGCCTGCCAGAATTTAAGCTCCGGGAGGATGGCAGCTGTGTCTGCTCGTGTCAGGCAGGCAATCGGCGTCCGTGAAAGAGTGTGGTTCTCTGGTTAACGCAGCTGAGGACACTCAGGGGAAGCAGACGTCCCTGCACCGGGAAGCAGGGTCTGCCCGCGGCGTGTTCCCGGACCTGCGGCGCTGCCCGGCACCACACCGTGTGGAGGAAATGCAGTAGAGGAAGGAAGGAGACGGTGAGAGCAGAGGACGTCTGAGTCACTCAGAAGCTGCTCCGCTGAGAACCTCTCGAGGCCGCAGACCTTTTCCTTCCTCTTTTCTTTTTTTCCCTTCCGCAAACGCTCCATGCGAGACTCGTTTTTACCAACGGAGCCCAGTGCAGGGCAGGTGCAGATGTGTCTGCGGAGGGAATAACTCAAGCTCGGGCTCAGTAGCGAGCAGAATCGCCTCTGGCGTTCTCGCTGCGGCTTCTAAAGTGGGGGGACCGCCTTTCCCAGCCCCTCGCTTGTCGGGCTTACTCCGGTCAAAGGAAGACAGCCTCTTGGCTGGAGACGCGCAATAGAGCAGGGATCCGTGATTTCCCGCTCTATTTCTTTTCACTATTTATTATTATCCGAGTTACCTTATTACTCGCCTGTTAACTGGTCACATCCACTTCAGCATGTTCCCTAAAAGCAGAGATCTTTCCATCTTCTTCATTCCCTTAATTCATGGAAAATCACCCATTAAAAAACACGTCATAAAATAAGCAAGACTCTGGAAACATGTGCACGTGGTCGATAAGGAAATGAGTAGCTACTTAATATATTAAAAACTCTCAAAGAGAAAACAGGAGAAATAGGGTCTACAGAGCACAGGTGAACCCTAAGGGAAATGCAGCCGATAAAATGCAGTCATTTTCTTCATATTTAGTGAAGATCAGACAGGAACACGCGTGATACCCACTTGCCCCCTGCCAGTGTGGACAAGGGTCAGAAAGGTGGAAACATCTGGCGTTGGCGTGTCCGCGAAGCCAGGCCACCGCTCAGAGTGTCCATCAGGCTTGTCTTTCTGGGCAGCAGTTTGACACGGGTCCATCGCAGCCCTCTCCACAAACAGCACATAATTTGAACTCAGAATCCCTCTTACGGTAAGGAAATCCCTGGGCCAGCAGAAAGAAATGGGCAATTATGAGAGTAAAAACTTAGCGAGGGCCTAAATACATATTGACATGGAATTGGTTGTGCGCCTTGAGATCCATCCTCACGATGTTTCCGTTGTATATTTGCTGATCTGTAAAGAGACATCATTTGATGTTAAGAAAAATAATCAGGTTGTAGGCTGCTACGCAGAGTATGAGGAGGCCGGCACCCCCTTTTGCGGCTGAGGCCTGCTGAGAACCAAATGCGTCCTGAGCCTTTCACAGACTTTACGTCGATCCCATCCCAACGATATGAAGCCCTAACTGATAACAGGTGATGCTTATTAAGCGCATATAGCCTGCGTTCTGGACACTATTCTAAGTGCTTTCAGTGTCTACATCCACTCACTGAATTGTGAAAACCACGGAGGTCGGCGCCTTCTTATCCCCATTACACGGACCGGAAAGTCGAGGCTCACAAGTTGCTCAAAGTCACACAGGCAGAACGTGGAGGAGCCGGGAGCTGCCAGGAGCTAGACACGCTCTACCTGGGCAGAGCCGAGGCTGCCTGCAGCTGCCGGACTCTGAGGGAGGAACTTCTGTCTGCTTCCTGTGGCTGCTGTAACAGAATGCTCCAGACGGTGGAGATGGGGGCCGGAAGGCTGACCCGGAGGGCTCGGAGCGCTGGCTTCCCCGGGAGCTCCTCCTCCCAGCCTCTGGCGGCTCCCGGCCATGGTTGGCGCAGACGCCGCCCTCCAGTCTCTGCCCACGTGTTCACTCGCTCCTTTTCTCTTACAGAGACACCGTCGTCGTTTAGGACCCACCTCAGCCCAGGATGAGCTCATTCGAGATCTGCCCCGGCGTCTTCTGCCAAGACCTCGAGTCCACGTGAGGTTCCAGGTGGACGTGAGATTTGGGGGGACACTGCGGGATGTGCAGACCTGAGGACTGAGCACGGAAAGGGTAAGCGAGCCCCAGGAGCAGGGGCCCTGGGGGCGGCGCCCAGACTCACGCCAGGTCAAGGTGAAACGTCCGCCGTTTCTTTATCCCCAGCTCTGTGTGCACGTGTGTGTGTAAGTGTGCGTGGGCGTGCGGAGTCAATCAATGAACAGAGGCGTAAAAATCACAGGCACACCTGGCGTGGTAAGTGCCTGGTGATCACTGGCTATTAAATGTGTAATAATAAATATTGCTATATAATATAATATAAACCATGAATACACTAACACCAAAGCCAGTGTGTATTAGTCAATATTAAATAAGTATAAATCGACTGTAGCCTCACCTCCACAGCCACCACCCCGCCGGGCGGAACCACTGTCGTCTCCCCAGATGACAGCAGCAGCGGCTTCTCGCTGACCTCTCTGCTTCTGCGTCAGCCCCTCTCTGGTCCAGTCTCCATGCCGAGCCAGATGGAGAAACGTGCCTGACCTTGTCACCTTCTACTGCCGCCCCCCCCGCCCCATGTCTTCTTGACTCGCTCAGAACACATTTCCAGTCTCTTACCTCGGTCCTACCAGACCCTACACATCCTGCCTCTGTCTGCCCCCCCACCCCATCTCCCATCACTGCTACCTCCCTCACTAGATTCCCAAATTAGCTTATTCCAGTTCCCCAACTACGCCCAACTCCTTTCCACCTCTGAGCACTTGCTGGTTGCCCAAGTGTCCCCACAGTAGGCTCCTGCTAATTATTCAGACCTCAGCTCCGGCGTCATTGACTCTGAAGGACATCCCCAGACATCCCTTGTCCGTCTCCGCCATGACCCCTTATCTTACTTCCTTTGGGAAACCGAATACTCTTAGAGGCCAGTTCTTATGTCTGTTTAGTCATTGATTTATTGTCTACCGCACTGGGTAGAATTTTAGCTCCTTGAGGTCAGGTGTTTTGTCTGTCTTATCTCTGACTGATAGTTGGTGCTCAATAAATTAAGGTTCTTCCAATATTAATTTATGTAAATTTCTGATTAATGGTTGGCTTGCCCATCTGCAAGGCAAGAATCGTTCACATTCATGTCCTCAGTGGTTACAGTAGCTCTGAAATGAATGGATGGATGGGTGGATGCATGGATGGGTGGGTGGATGGATGGGTAGATAGTTAGATGGATGCATAAATCATGGTTGATGGATTGTTGGATGGATCAATGGATGTGTGATCAATGGATCCTATAGGTGGATGGAGATAAGGGTGGATGATGGGTGGGTGGATGGATGGATGGTGAGAAAAAACAATGTTCACATTACTAATGCTAACAGAAGCGATTGAGAAGAAAGACTTATTTCCTTGAGGGTCAGAGAAGGGTTTCAGTCAGAGACGCTGTCTAAGGACCACCTAGCATCCACTAAGTTCCTGCAGGAGCCACTGCTGGGTCCACAGGTGTGAGCCAGCCCCAAGGCCACCCCTCCTCGGCCGGTTGCTCAGCCCTCCTCTGCCTGCTGGGACTTTCCTCTGCTGGGGCACGGGTTCGGCTCTGCTGTTGCCTTGGAAACCGCCCTGGAGTAGGGGCAGGGAGGGCCTGGGACTCCGGAATGCTGCCAACTCCTCAGTCAGTGTGTGGCTTGAATGTCCAGCGGCCGAACAGGCGGAGCATCAGATGAAAAGATAGAGGCGCCGACCCAGCTCTCCAGGCCGACTCTCGTCTTCTAAAGTGGGCAAGGCGCATTGTCTCTAGCTCGCGGCACCGTCGTGAGGGCTCAGTCGGATGGTCCTTGTGAAGAGCTCAGCAGCGCTTGACCGCGGTGGCCGGAGGCTCCGAGTGAGGCTTAACGACCCTGCGAAGAGGGGGCCTTGGAGAAAGCCCCTCGCACGGCCTGCTCGCATCCTCCCGCTGTTTCTTCTCATCTCTTCCTCGATAAACTGGTGTTTTCCCCGCACTGCAGTGAAGACCCACAGAGCGGTGACCGTCCATCTGGCCCACCGCGTGCACAGCCCCTGGAATGAGGGGACACGCGAAGCAGGTGCTTAGCGCGGAGGCGTGGGTGGAGGCAAGGAGGGTCCAGGGTGCTTTGGAGAAGGGCCGATGAGTGGCCAAGGAACAGAGACGGTGAGCACAAGCTTGGCGCCGAGAGGGGCTGGGGCCCTGCTCAGGAGGGCAGGGAGCAGGGGGTACTGGGCTGGACCCCCAGTTCAGGGGTCGGAGCCCCTCTCTGCCCGAACCAGAACAGGAGATGCCAAGCCCGGCCGGGCAAGCCTTGTCAGTGAAGACTCAGAAACAGCAGGTGATTACGTCAAAAAGCAAGTGTGAGCCCACCAGGGCTGAGTGACTGTCACTCGCCTTCCTATTTAATCCTGTCAGTGCCCCTGCGAAGATGGCACGACTGTTACCGCCACATCATAGGCAAGGAAGCTGAAGCTCAGAGAGGTTGAGTGACTTGCCCAGGAATGCACAGCAGATAACGGGAAGAGCCAGGCCTCATCGGCGGTGAGGAGCGCAGTGAGGCCCCCGCCCCTGTGGGCTCATCTCCAGGGTGTTCTGAGGAACCGGCCCTAGACAGTGTCCTGAATCTCATCGTCCCCTGGTGACTTGCCCGTCCCCGAGAGGCAGCCCCGCTCTGCCTCGGTGGCCTCCTGCTGGCTCTGGTCCCGGCAGAGAAGGTGTCTGTGGGCTGGCTTGTTCCCGCCGCAGGGCCCTTGCCTCCGCCCTTGCCGCGGCCACTCCCCTTCTCACTGTCCAGGCCCCAGCTCCGGGTCAGCTTAGCTAAAAGAGACCCCCACTCCCCTGGTCACATCCCCTTACGTGACAGTCAAGTGCTTCCCTTGTCTAGTTCCTTGTCGACTGTCTCTTCCGGGAGATTTAGGCCCCAGGAGGCCAGGCAGCCTGTCCGTATCGGGAGCCTCCCTGCCACCCTCACCGGCCCCCGCCTTCCACCACCCCCGACTCTGCCTCCCGGAGCAGACCCCACTCCTTCAAATGTACCACGTTCTCGCCCGCTGGGCTGTCCAGCAGAGGAGACAAACAGCACGTACTTGTTGGATGAAATAATGGAGCAGGAAAACGTGAAATCCAGGGATATGCTTTTTAAATTGGCAATCAAAGAGGACTGCAACAAATTAGAACCATGGAAGCCGTCTTCTCCTGACAACTAAACAAACGCTGTTTTTGCTCAAATTTCCAGCCTTGGCTGGTTCCAGAAGAAACTCCCTGTACAGTATCAGGTCAGCCCCGAGGCGCGGCGCTGCAGCCAGGCCCCTCTCCCCCTGGAGCTCCTCGCACACTGGAGAGGATGCGGGCTGGCCTCTGAGGCCAGCTCAAAAGGCCTGTGGCTCTCTCTCGGGGTCTCCTGCTTCTCCACGTTGGGAGGACATCCAAGCAGCCCTACGGAGCAGCCACGTGGGGGCAACCGAGCCTCCTGACAAAGGTCATCACTGACCCGCCAGCGATGTGCACGGGCCATCGTGGGAGCTTTCCAATGGCCACAGCCCCAGCCTGCAACCCTAGGCGAAGCCATCCAGCGAAACCACCTCTGAATTCCTGACCCAGAGAAACCGAGATGATAAATGCTCACTGTTGTTTCAAGCCACCAAGTTGTGAAGAAGTTTGTTACGCAGCAGTAGGTGACTGATACACTGGGCTATCTCCGTAACGGTCAGCTTGGCTCTCCCTGTGAGTCTCCTTGGCCATGCACAGCCTGTTCTTCATCCAGTCTCAAGAAGGGTATGGCCAAAACTCAGGCTGCACCCCCACACCAAAGCCTCTAGCAAGTCCACAACCCCTTTTTCATCCTCTGCCCTTCTTTGCCACAGAGCACGTCTGTTTCCAGCTACAGTGGCTCGTGCCAGGAGCACGGCGCCCTTTGTGGGGACGTGGCTCTGCTGTTCTCTCAGCCTGGAGCCCCTTCCCTCATTTCTAGCTCCCTCACTTCCTTCTGGTCTCTGCTCAAAAGCCGCCTCTGCGGACAGAGCTGTCCTCACCTCCTTTTAAACTCAGCCCTCTCCTTCCGCCTCCTCTGTCTCTTCACCTTGCTCCACGTGACCAGGACCTGACGTTATTTCACACACTTGTTGACGTTGTTTGTTATCTTTCTCCCCTCTAGACTGGCGGCTCGGAGCTGACCTGTTCTGTTTCCTTCTAAGTCTGCAGCAGCCCCGGCAGCGGCCAGCAGACAGCACGTGCAAAAATTATTTGCTGACTGTTAGATTAAGGACGCCCCAAATTCCTTGCCACTCAAGAGGCGGCGTGGATTCCCCGTTCCTTGAATCTGGGCTGGTTTTATGGCTTGTTTCGGCCAACGGGATATGGTGGAAACTACGCCCTGTGACCTCTGAAGCCAGGTCTTGAGAGGCCTGGCAGCAACCCCTTCCTCTCTCCCAGGTCCTGAGAACGCCATGCTGGGAAGACCAGTTCAGCCTGGAGGCCGAGCGCCCACGTGGAGGAGAGCCAGCACCACTGCAGACACGTGAGGAGGCCCCTTGGCTCTCCCAGCCAGTCCATCCTCAGCTGAGTGAGGCGACACGAGCGGGCCAGGAAAAACCAGCCAATCTGTGACACTGTGAAACGTAATGAACCGATGTTTTTGTAAGCCTCTAAGTTTTGGTGTGGCTTGTTTCACAGCAGTAGATAACTGATACACCCAAAAAACCAACAGCTCCCCAACAGACTTTCCTTCATCTACCCTTGGCCCCTCCAGCCCACAGAGCAAACTGAGTGATCCTTGGAAAAAGCGCCTCTCACTTCCCTGAAAATGATTCAAAAGCTTCCCATGGTTTCAAGGACAAGGGAAACCTCTGTTTCCAACCTCTCCTGGTGCTTCATCGGGCCACCTCCCACCTTAGGCTCCAGCCCCTCTGAGTGCCATCAGACCCCCCACCATGGTGCATCTGAACCTGCTGCTCCTCCCCCACCCCTCACCCAAGAGTGCCGCTGCAGCCTCGGGTACCCAGCTCCAGTGTCACCTCCATAGGAAAGCCCTCCCTGATTTCTCCAGGACAGACCCTCCTGCCACCAGCTCTCACCGCCCTGGGCACCTCTCCTCCATCACCATGGGAAG
>JAQZBX010037181.1:0-23893 GCA_029593785.1 Cabassous unicinctus | reverse complement strand
TATAGACTTGCCACATGACCCTGCAATACCACTATTGGGTATATACCCAGAAGAACTGAGAGTAGTGACGCGAAAAGACATCTGCACACCAATGTTCATAGCAACATTATTCACCATTGCCAAAAGTTGGAAACAACCCACGTGTCCATCAACAGACGAATGAATAAACAAACTGTGGTCTATTCACACGATGGAATATTATGCAGCTGTAAGAAGAAATGAAGTCGTAAAGCTTATGACAACATGGATGAACCTGGAGGACATTATGTTGAGCAAAGCAAGCCAGACACAAAAGGACAAATACTGTATGATTGCATTACTATGAACCAAATATATTGTGTAACATATTGTTTGATTCAAAAAAAAATTTTTTAATGTATCCAGTACATTTAATTGAGAAATGCAAAAAATAAATAAATAAATAAATAAATGCCCAAATGAGTACCAAAAATATATATATATATTAACCACAGCAATAACTGAAATTATAGAACATCTACCCAACTCAATGGCCGTTTCCAAAAATTAGATTGTTTTCATCCATGGGGCATTTTTCCCCCCAATATTTTTTCCTATATATTTTGAAAAGTACTTTTACTGGATTGTTTCCATTATTTTCCTAGCATGGACCTAATAGGGACCAAGAAGTACTTTTAAAAATCCCATTAACTTTATCTAATGGAAAATTCTCACAATATCGCAATTGCCAAAGGCCTTTTTTATGCTGGAGTTAACCTTGGGGAGATTTTAGATGTTCTTTGAGGCATGCACAGAAGACTGGGGAAAGCTTTCATTCCTACATCCTTGGAGAGCTTGGCACGCTTGACTAAGTGTGGAACTGGCTCGTTCCTAATTTGTATCTTTGGGTGAATATTGATTTGACTCCAGTTGTATATCACAAATATTTATCCATCTCCAAAAACGTGTGGCACCGAGGGTTTTTAATTAATATTCAACTTTGAATGATAAAAGCACTCACATTTTTTTTTTTTTTGGTTACTCCACTTGTTGCCCCCCCAAATATATGAGTTGAGAATGTTATATATAGAAAAGCACTTTCTGTGGCTGTTAAACAAGGCAGGCCACTTCCCTTGTGCTCTGCTAGGCACGTTCAAATTCCCAAGCCTGGAGAGGCTTAAAAGAGGAGCTGCTCTCCTGGCTTTGGGTAAATCCTGTGACCCTAAGAATTATATAGCAAACCTGCTGTGTTAGTTCCCAGGTCAGCCATAACAAAGTACCACAAACTGGGTGACTCCAGAACAACAGAAACCTATTCTCTCCCAGTTCTGCAGGTCAGAAGGCAGAAAGGAAGATGTCAGCAGGGCCGTGCGCCCTCTGAAACCACTAGGGAAGACCCTTCCTGGCCTCCTCTAGCTGCCCGTGCTTTGCCGCCAGCAAGCCTTGGCACTGCATGGCTTACGGCTGCTGTGCTGCCAGCTCTGCTCCGTTGTCACATGGCCTTCTCCCTTGTACGTCTCTCCCTGTGCAGCTCCTCTTCCTATGAGGACGTCAGTCATACTGGATTAAGGGCCCAACCCACCCCAGGATGACTTTGTCTTAATTTAACTAATGCCATCTGCAATGACCCAGTTTCCAAATGAGGTCACATCCTGAGGTTTTAGGCCCTAGGACTTCAACACATCTTCTGGTGGGGGGGACCCGAGTCAAGCCCCCAAACCTGTCTAGGCCTGCGTTTGTGATACACTTGTGCTTTTGCTCTGATCGAGCCAGCACTCGGTGTCCTCCAGCGTGCCCTTTTATCCTTTCCAGCATTCCCCATAGTTAGCAGGCAGCCATCTATGCTGCATGTTGGAAAGAAAAATATATAGTCCTGGGCAGCAGCCCTGCTGCAGGGACACGTGAAGTCCCTTGGTGGTGATGCAGGCTTTTGAAGGGTAATCGTTAAGGGCATTCTATTTTAAGAATCTGAAAGTGTAGAAAAAGAAGAAAAGATATTGAAGACAAAAATGTTTGATTTGGGGGAGAAATCATTTGGATATTTGCTTCTCCCCTCTTTCCTGATATTATCCCATTGCTTATCATGAAGGTGGGTTCTTTCAGAAAAGATGTCACAACAGGGAGAAGGCCTTGCATTGCCTTCCCTTCCCCCTCTCCCCGGGTGCTACTGGGAGGCATTAAAAGGCCAAGACACAGCCTAAGGTTCTGCAAACCAGGTGGGATTCCTGCTCTGTTACATATGGCGGCGTATGCATTTCAAAGAGGAACAAACCAGATGATGACGGCATTTGAGATGAAGGCAAGAAACAAGCAATGAGACAGGTGTCAGGAACTGGGAGAAAGCAGGAGATGCAGCAGGGTCTGGGACCATCCTTCTCTGATCAGGATGAGGAAGTGGGAGGAGAGCCGGATGCTGAGCTGGGCCTGTCAGGTGGAGCCGCTATCAGGGAGCTTCAGGAGAGTAGGCTCAGATGGGCCTGGAGTGACCAACAACCTTACTGGGCCAGGGACTGAAGGGTTTCCAGAGATGTAGGGTTTCCCATTCTGATGCTAGGAAAGTTCGCAGAGGACCAGGATGAGACGGTCACCTTAGGTTGGGGGGACAGTTTAAGATGGCCTTTTAGATCCTGGATCTAACGCCAGGCGGACCTGGCTCTGATAGCTAAATGGCTACCTCACTTCCCCTTGTCTGCACCCAGGGACCCATCTGGCACCTACCTCGCAAGGGATGTGGTAAGATAAAATGACCGGTGGAAGCAAACGAGCAGCACCGCGTGTGGCACGGAGTAAGGACTCAGCACATTTTTGCTCTCATCGTTCTGGAGACGTGGATGACCAGGTGGCATTCCGAATGTCAATCAAGCTAGAAAGGAAGAAACAAGCCTAGTCATGGGCTGCAGCAGGAAAACAAGAGTCAGAGGAACCGAAAGACCGTGAACAGCTAGAGCAGGGGGTGAAGGTCGGAGAAACCTGCGGAGAGGAGGCAAGACTCGCCGCAGCAGGCCGGGGTGGAGAATGGCTCAGAACGAGTCACGCTCTACGTAATGTCCTTAAAGTCTCGAGGCTGCAGCGGGGTAGGAGCTCCCTCTCAAATTGCTAAGGGAACAGCGGGAGGGTGGAAGAAGAGAATGGTCCACCCTGAACTGCTCGCAACCCAGGGGGCATCTCCCCATATCCCAGCTGTTTGCCTTCCTCCTCTTTGACGATTCTGCGCAACGTTTCTTCAGGCCCTGATGCCCGAAGCAGGGAGTTGCTTCTGGAGGCCAGAAAACCAGACTGGAAAGAGGGAAGGAACTAAAGAAATAGCTTGGAGCAGGGGGCAGATGGTGCCTTTTAAATATAATAGCGGTGTGACAGAAAATACAAGAAACAATATTAAGTTAAAAGTATTTGCAATATCCCTCCACTTAGCCTCTCCCTCTCCTTTGGCCCTTTAAAGAGAATGAATTCTGCCTGCCTGAGTCCGTTCGTGAGTTCTGCTTTATGCATGTGGAAAAAAGGGCAAAGCGGAAAGAATTCTAAAGAAGCCAGAAAAGTTAAGTTGGTCTACGTGATAAAGAAAAAAGGCAGAGACAAGAAGTAGAAAAGAAGCAAAAGAGTCACCTGGGCTGGGGGTCAAGGTTAGGAATGTGAGAGAGGAAGAACAGATGGCTTGGTCTTTTTCCAAGAGTCACTGCAGAGTTTTAGACAGAGATTTGGAGAGAGAGAGACGAGCTAGGATTTTTAAGGTGATTAAGAGACTAAGTAAAGGTTTTAATTTCTTTTCAAATTTTCTTCCAGAATCCAATTCTTTTCATGCAAATCTGAACTGAGACTGGGCCACAGAAAACCTGGTTTATACAAATTACCCTAACTAGGATTTATTAATATGCATTAAATGCCTCTTAGTTTCCAGGCCAACAAACATTGTGACTTTGCAGCAACTCCCATCAAGAGGTGGAGCCTATTTCCCCATTGTTAATATCTGGGCTGACCTTATAACTTAATTTATCCAATAGAATGCAGTGGAACTAGCAATGTTCTGCTTCCACTCTCTCTCTTGAGCCCTTGTCTCTACCATGAGACAAACCTGGGCTAGGCTTCTGGAAGCTGAGGAGAGACCAGAGAGAAGAGAACCAAGAGGCCTGTGCCAACAGCAAGCCAACCTCAGAAACAAAGCCAGCTAGCTGACCCTCAACTGACCATGTGAGAGAACCCCCATCGCCACATATAAAATCATGAGCAATAGTAAATATTTATAGTTTTTAAGCCAATACATTTTTGTTGTTGTTGTTGTTGTTGTTTTTAGCAGGAGGTCCTGCGGATCGAACCCAGGTCCCTTTATATGGGAGACGGACACCCAACCATTTGAGCCACATCCGTCCCCCAAGCCAATACATTTTTGAAGCAACTTGTTACATAGCAGTAGCTTTCTGACACACTGTCATCAATGTTTTGAATATAGTATTTTTATCCGCACAAACAAGAACTTATCATTCTTTTTGTTATAAGGGGTTTCACTGATAGAAAAGAAACAAAAGGACTTGCGTGTGGTCAGTTTCAGAGTCAGATTTTAAAATAACTCCATTTAATTCAAAAACCCATCCTTTATGTGCTTCATCTCATACTGCCTACGATGAAGCAAAATTTGCCCATGCCCAAGGTCGTCTCTATACTTCCGGAGAGCTAACAGCACAGGTCTGGACATCAGCTACTGAAGCCAGACTCCACAGCGTCCAGGCCAACAAAACAAAATCACAGCCTGATAGGAAATTTGCATCACATGAAGCTGGGGCAGAATACTAAGCCTCATCAAAGGCACAACAATGTTGCGAACAATGAGAGATGTGGAAATCAGCAGAGCTGGTGTTGCCAAAGTGAGATTTATGAAAGATAAACAAAACCCATCTGATCAAATGGAAAATGAAATTGCAGAACACGGCAGAGCAGTTCCAATAAGAGGCAAAAAGACACGCTCTGAAACCTGTTAAACGGCCTGGCAGGAAGTCAGAGGTGTCGATACACATATTTCCCTTGTTTATAAGTCACTACACACACACACACACACACACACACACAGGCATAAATGATCACAAAAATGCACAGCACCCAGACACACACAAAAGTATACATGCAGATAAACACACATACACACAGAGTCACACACACCCTCTTAAGCAAAAGCATGTGAGCTCAC
The DNA here is from genome assembly GCA_029593785.1 of Cabassous unicinctus. NCBI lineage: Eukaryota > Metazoa > Chordata > Mammalia > Cingulata > Chlamyphoridae > Cabassous > Cabassous unicinctus. Next base: position 18,759 of record JAQZBX010037181.1, on the reverse strand, counting down.
ACATACATACAAACAAATTCACTGCACACACATGCACCCTCATCAGCCCAGAGAGCCAGAGGGGAGCTCTCCTCTCACAGGCAGGGGGTTTTCCCCTAGAAGTTGCTCCTCAAAGCTGGGGCATTTCACCTGCACATCCTGCCAAGAGTTTTCCGATTGATCCTTTAACCCTAGCAAGAAAGCTTCGCCACTCCCTCGACCCCAGAGCCAGTCCTGACCTTGGCAAGAAATGATTTAAAGGGTCCTGGACCAAACTTTGGGACTAAAAGTGAAGTCAGCACTTTGGACCCCAGTTTTGGAAATCACACATATGCCCCGTGCCCGGGCTCATGTGGGAGCAAGAACAGCAGCTTTGGCTTCAGGAAGACCAGGGTTCAAATCTCACACCTGCCACTTCCTAGCTGTATGAACTTGGGGCCAATTACATAAATATGCTGAACTTCAGTGTCTTCAGTTGTAAAATGGGGCTTATGATTCCTCGTGAAGATTAAAGGAGACCACATGTGTAAAAGTTTGGGTCAGTGCCTGGAGCCTAAGTAAAAATAATGGTTGGGAGAAGAGGGAAGCTGGGATACTTGCAAGGACACATGCTCCATCCATTTACAGTTTTGATCTTGAGTTTTCCGGGTTGTTTTTCTCTCTTTTTTCCAGGCATACATAAACGCAGGCTGTTTGTGTTCCTATTCTATGGCACTTTATGCATCATTATTACATATTTTATGCCAAATGAACACTTTTCCTTTAAGCCCTCCATTTAATTGTCTCAAGGACCAATTGCTCCCTCTGCCCTTGGGCGTCCTTTTATCCGGGGGACTATATATCTGGTTATTATCGTAAAAACCATTCAGCAAATCGATTTTGATAAACCCAAATTCCCTTTAGAGGCACTGTTTCAAGACTAAAAGCTTCCTGGGAAAAAAAAGAATGAAAAGTTGCAGTCTTGAAATTAGAATCCAACCTTGCTCTTAAGAGATCCCGTATTAAAAGGTAGACTTGAAACAGCTGGTATAGTGTGTTGACTAACGGCCCCCAAAAAAGATACATACGAGTCCTAATTCCTGGTCCCTGTGAGTGGGACCTTATAAGGAAAAGGGTCTTTGCAGATCTGTGAAGGTACGGATAGAGGGGCCATCCTGTATTAGGGTGGCCTAAATCCAGTGACAGTGTCCTTATAAGACACAAGAAAGGAGAGGCCACGGATGCACCCGGGAGAGAGGGCGTGTGACGGCGAGGCACTTGGAAGGCAACCGCAAGGCAGGGGCTGGCCAGGATTGCCAGGGGCCACGAGAAACTCGGGGAGAAAGGCACGGGGTGGATTCTCCTCAGAGCCCTGGAAGGAATCCACCCCGCCAACACCGCGGTTTCAGACTTTGGCCTCTAGAATGACGAGAGAATAAACCTCTGTCATTTAAAGCCACCCAATTTGGGGGCATTTTTTATGGCAGCCCAGGATCTAATACGATTGTTTTGTAGTTGTTGGAGTTTTAATTTTATTGTAGTAACAATATATTTTTAAAACATTAAAAAAACGTGTATTTATATAGAACATATAGATGTTAAAATACATATAATGTAAAATTAACCATTTTAAGTGCACAATTCAGTAGCATTAATGACATTCACAGCGTTATGCTACGATCACCACTATCCATTACCAACACTTTTTCATCACCCCATACAAACTCTGGAGCCAAGAAGTAATAACTTCCGGTTCCCTTTCCCCCCAGCCCCTGGTAACCTCTAACCTGCTTTCTTCTCTATGAATCTGAGTCTTTTTTATTCCAGATATTTCATGTAAGTGGAATCATACAATATTTGTCCTTTTGTGTCTGGCTTATTGCACTTAGCATCATGTTTTCAGGATCCATCCGTGCTTGAACGTTCACTTTGATATACATTCCTTTAACACCACAAACATTTCTGAACTCCTACTATGCACTAGGTTCATGATGGGCTCCCAATTCACAAAGACACGTGGAGTCAAGGGCAACAGCACAGTGTATAAATAATTGTAATTCAACATGGTCAGAGAAATGATTTTTAAAATATTAATTAAAAAAAAAAAAAAAAGCATGCATAAGGTAATGACCAAACAGAGGAAGAAATCATCCATTCTGCAGCAAAGAGGACAAAAAGCTGTGGGAGGCAGCTGTCACCGTGCTTGCACAGCCTCACGGCCTCCCTTCACTTGTAACAGAATCCCAGTTTCTTTCAGAGAACCCTGCCTCCCCAATTACACACAGTATTTCTAGGGCTGTCAATCAAGTGACATTACCCAGGGGCATCACATGACTCAACCCTGAACTACCAGGCTCTCATTCCTGGGAATATTAAACTTTAACAACGTGACACAAAGGCAGTAAAGAGTTGGTACTTGGACACGGCGTGCCTTTAAATCCCTTACTCAGATCTCCAAGTTCCCCACTCCTTGGTCTCCAATAAATCCTTTTTTTTTTCTTTTCACATTATCTGGAGTTGAATGATTGTCATCAAAGGCACAGAAACCTTCCCAGAGGGCGATATCTGCCTTGGGTCTTGAAGAATGGAAAGGAGCTCACCAGCTGGCTACGGGGAAGGAAAGAAAGAGTCTGCTGGCTGGAGAACACAAGGCTGGGGCAGGAATTGCACGGAAGACAAGGCCTGCTCTCCTCCAAGCGCCCCAGCCCCCAGCACGAGCCTGGCACACGAGACACTCGAGAGATGTTCATGGGAGGAACGTCCAAATGACGCAACGGGGCCAGGTACGGTCTTATCAGCCAAGCTGACCTTGCAAATACCTTGAGGGCAAGGTGGAACCAACCAATGAAGATGGTTTTTTAAGCAGAGGAGAGAGATAATTCAGAAACAAACCTTCTAAATATCCATTTTTAAGTGCAACTCTGGCTTCCAGATGAAGACTGGACTGGCCGTGAGCAGTGGTGGGAGCCGGAGGCTGATGCAATAATCCAGGAGAGGAGGGTAACGGTGGCCTGAAAATGCCCCCCTGGCGGTGGGGACGCATCTGACAGGTCTTGGTGGTTGTTCGGATGTGGGTGGGAGGAAGAGAGAGAGGAAAAGTCAAGCACGACCCCAAATTTCTCTCTTGGTCGGGAAATGGTGCCTTTCACTGGCAAAGGGGAGGGAGAGGAAACAAGGGGAGGCAGCACATCCCACCGGTCCCGGTGGGCCTGCTGTGTCCTCACCGTCAGCATATGCCGTCGACTCGCAGCCCCATGAAAATCCATGCTCGTAGTTATGGAGGGCTTGCCGGGTGCCTGATGGTCTGCTTGGTGCCCCGTTGCCTCTGTTGGTAAATCAGCCATCCAAGACAGGCACTGTATTCATTTGCATTCTACAGGCGAGGGAACAGAGCTTAACCGAGCTAGCAGGTGATGGAGCAGATCTCGGCACTGGTGGCAATTTGGCTGGGTCACTGTTTGTTACAGGGCCCGTCCTGTGCATTGTAGAATGTTTAGCAGCATCTCTGGCCTCCACTCACTAGATGCCAGAAGCACACACACCCCTCCCTCTCACTGTGACAACAAAAAATGCATTTTGGGGGACATTTTTTGGAGTTGGGGGTGGGTCCCTGGGAGTTGGGGGTGGGTGGCACAATCCCTCCTGGTTGAGAACGAGTGCAGTAGAGAAGTGATTTGAACCCAGACCATCTGACTCCAGAGCTGCGCGTGTCGTAACGCATTCCTCCCTGTTACTCCCCGGTCTTCAGCCTGGAACCAAGAGAAGGAAGCCGTTCCTCGCCATTGCGCCGCTTGTGTGGAGCCAGGATGGGAACTCAGGTCTGAGCCCACACCGAGCCCTCATCCCACCCACCACGCCAATATATATAAAACATATATTATAAAGTATATATAACATATACGTGATGTAAAATTTGCCACTCTAACCACCTGTAAGTGCACAATTCAGGGGTATCAATTACCTTCACAATGTTGTGCTGCCATCACCACCATCAGGTACCAAAACCTTTCCTCAATCCAAACAGTACCCATTAAACATTAACTCCCCTTTCCCCCTTCCCTCAGTCCCAGGTAACCTCTGTCTGTATGATTTTGCCTAGTCTAGACATTTCATACAAATGGATCATACTATATTTGTCCTTTTGTATGTAGCTTCTTTCACTCCGCATCATGTTTTCAAGGCTCACCCATGTTGCAGCAGGTATCAGCACTTCATTCCTTTTTAGGGCTGATTAATATTCCCTTGAAGGGATCTCTCACATTTTCTTTATCCATTCATCTGTTTCTAAGAGGAGACACCAGTGCCTGCAACAAATCCTGCATTTCAATTTGGGCAGGAACTATGCCCGATTCACTCACCTAGCACGACCAGCCCTGTCCTCTGTGGCTCCTCAGGTGGGGAGGGGTTGCCACCATGTTAGTTGGGAGGGAAGCCCAGAGTCTAACTTCAGGGAATACGTTGTCTCCTTCCTTCCCAGTAAATGCTGAGGGTGTAAGTTATGCTCAGGAGCACTGGCTCCCCAGCAGCTGAAAACCCTCCTGGACAGCCATGGGCCAGCCACCTTCAGCATGGTCTCATCTCCTCTGCCATGCAAAGTAGCTCTTATCCCATTCTACAGAGGATGAAGCAGAAACTCCAGACAGCTTGACCCACTGCCCCCAAGTCCCACAGCGAGGAAGGCACCCGACCTGGATGCAAAGCACACATTCGGCCATGCCACCCCAGCTCACACTATGAGCTCCCTTCCACCCTCCCCATTTCCTTCTTCTGACCAGTGACAGCCGAGTTTCATGCCTGGCGGTTTTTGCAGCTGAACCCTTTTCTTGTACCATCGCTGGTTCCAATTGCCAATAATTTATTTTGGTGGTAAATGGGAAAGTGGTGTGTGGCTTCAGAGATCCAGACTCTGGCCAGAACTTTGCTAGATTTTGTGGATTTTTCACTGTGGGACCAGAGAGGAGGAAATCTACAGATTATTGGACTCCCCCAGAGTGGTGGCTGTGGATGGAAACGCTTGACAGATAAGTTAGCTCCTTAATTATGTGGAAAGAGAAGCCCTCAGAAGTCAGTCAATCAGACGAGGAAGAGAGAAGCAAGGCTGCCTCCTAATCAATGGCTGTTCCAGCCTTTTGATCAAAGGCTTGATCTGTCCTTTTCTATTGTCTTGGAGTTAATGACTCAGTTTGAATTAGACCTTTCAGGGGCTGCCTGGAACAAGAGCGGTTTTCTTACTCTGGAGACCACTCTCTCCTCGACCACATTGCTCTGGATGTTTCTTGGAGCATTAATAGCTGTAGTGATTGTATTCTCTGAATACCTACTATGTGCTAGGCCGGGCACTGAGGTCTCTGCATGGCTCAGCTCTTTTCCTCTTCATGTCAGCTCTCGGAGAGGTTCTACTGTCTGCCTGCCTCCACCACTTACCAACCGGGAGACTTGGAGCCTCTCTGCGCCTCCAATTTTCTCAGTTGTAAAATGGGGGCAACAATAGTACTGACCTGTTATGGGCTGAATTGTGTCCCCCAAAAAGATATGTTCAAGTCCTAACCCCCGTGTCTGTGAATGTGACCTTATTTGGACTCAGTCTTTGCAGGTGCAATCAAGCTAAAATGAGGTCCTATTGGATTAGGATTAGGTGTCTGCATTAGTCAGCCAAAGGGGTGCTGGTGCAAAGTACCAGAACTCTGTTGGCTTTTATAAAGGATATTTATTTGGAGGAGAAGCTTATAGTTACCAGGCCCTAAAGAGTCCAACTCAAGGTACCATAAGGGGTACTTGCTCATCTAGAGTCTGTTGCCACGTGTTGACACAAGATGGCAGGCAATGTCTGCAAGGGTTCTGCCTGCCTTCTTCCTCTGAAGGCTCTGTGGTCCCAGCTTCTTCCAATCTCAGCTGTAGGCTGGCGTAAGGCTCGTCTCTCTCCCCGGGGGTTAATTGCTTTCCAGGCTCAGCTGCTCTGCTCACTTCACAAGGTCAGCTGTAGACCATCAGGCTCATCTCTCTTCCTGGGGCGTGTCTATGGAGCACTCTCTCTTCCTGCATGTCTACTTCCATGTGAGAGTCTGTTTTATCCCCACCAAGGGGATGGGGACTCAAACCAAGTCACCCTAATGATGTGGTTGAATCAAAGCCCTAATCTTGATAAATAAAAGTGAAACCTCTGAATCAAATATAATCTAATACGCCCAGAAGAACAGACCAGTTTACAAACACAATCCAATATCTATTTTTGGAATTCATAAACAATACCAAACTGCTACAGTGTCCTTATAAGAGGAGGAGAAGAGACTCAGGCACAGGAAGAAGTCAGCCATGTGGTAATAGAGACGGCGGGATGCAGCCCAAGCCAAGGAGCACCAGCAGCCACCAGCAGCCACCAGAAGCTGGAAGAGGCCAGGAAGGACCTTCCCTGAGAGCCTTCAGAGGGAGCGTCTCTGCCAACAACTTGATCTCAGACTTCTAGCCTCCAGAACTGCAAAGAGAATTAATTTCTGTTATTTTAAGGCAGGCCCCCAGTTTATGGTACTTTGACACGGCAGCCCTAGGAAAATGATACATGACCTTACATGTTTGCTGTGGAGATTCAGTGAGTTGATGTTTGCAAAGTGCTCAGAACAGTGCCTGGCACAGAGGGACCACATGCAAGTGTCTGCTGCTTTGATTATTACCTCCATTTTTCAAACAAGAAGACTAAGGTATTTGGGGGGAAGGAGGCTGGCCACAGCTCAGAGTTGGTATTCAATCCTGGTCCTTTGGGTCCAAAGCTACGTTCTCACCACTGCACTGTGAAAAAGGGAGAGAGGGATACAGGAACCTACACTACATCGTGCTTGTTCTTGAGAGACCTCCAGGGAAGAGGGAACAGCAGAACTGGCTCTCACACAGAACACCAAGAGCTGACCCCAATGGTCTCTGAGGACCTCAACTGTGAAGGCTCTGCTCAGGTGGAGGACGCCCCGCCCAGGGTCAAGGTCATTAAAAGGCTGTCTGAAGAGCAACTCTCCCCAGAATAGAGTCCAGGCTCTAGCTTGGCATGAAGCCTCTTCTGGACCCTCCAACCTTGATAGCTTCATGTCTGGGGACCCCACACTCTCTGATAGTCCCTTCCAACCCCAACACACTGGACTGCATCTTTGCTCCTGCCACCAGTCTCTTGAACTCCACATCGTTGGCACATACTCCTCATCCTATCTGAAATGCCTTCCCCGTCCCCATCCCCACCTTCCACCCATCCTCTGAGACTCCTCAGCTCAGGTGTCACCTCCTCCAGGAAGCCTTCTGGCTTAGCTGCCCCTTTGGGACCTACCGTGCTCCCCTCCTCATCTTTCCAGACTGTAATTGCCCCGTAATTCCAATTCCAGATTGTAATTGTCTATCTCCCCCACTAGCCCTGGAACTCCTCCAAAGCTGAGCACAGAAGCCAGTATGTAGCAGGTGCTTAGGAAATATTTGTGGATGAATGAGTGAATGAATGAATAAATGAGTTCTTGAAGGATGGGTAGCCTATCTTTTCATGTGAAAGAAAGATTTCACTACTTCTCTGGCTCCATATAGGGCAGAGAAACCATTGGGTGGAGATTCCCCAGGAAATACACTGGCACATAGTAGATACACTCAAGCACACCTAAAAAGAGAATGGGCTGCTCAGAAGGCAATGAGCTCCCCAATGCTGGAGGTATTCAAGCAGAAGCTGAGGGAACACTTATCGGGGACATCATGGTTGGTTTCTGAATTACCTGAGATGACGGCTAATGTTTCAATGTTTTCAGTCTCTACTCATTTGACTAAATCTTCTGAGGTCACCCAACAGACACTGATGATGATGATGCCAGTGATTGACGCTACTGAGGAGGAGGATGGTGATAACAAACCACGTACTGTGGCAGGCACTTCATAAACATGAGATCTCCAGTTCTTATAATGGGGGAGAGTATTACCCAGAAAGATAACACTGTTATGCAATACCCAGTTAAGCTTCATTTTTAAGGCAATCTTCAACCATTTGCATCCATGTCCTCTAATTTTATTCTTCCCCTTCACAATTGAGTGACAGGCTATAAGCTGAAGCTCAAAGATCTTCTGGCTAAAGTTGAAGCTCTGCTGTGCTAGGTGGCTTTTGTGATTTTATCTTCATCTCTTTCTTTCCTTCTTTGGAACCACTGTATTTAGTTTATGAGACTCATGTTCCTTCACAGTCGAATTAGCCATTCTTCTGTCTGCTTGGTTTTATACAGTAATTGCAAAAATGCAATAAAATAGTAAAGTTCTTGGCACAGACACTGCTGCACAGACAAAGTTGGAGACCCTCCTGAGAAAGATTTTTTGCCAGAGCCTTCCTCACACAAGCATGTCAGACTGCCTCCCATCAGCTGATGTGCAAAAGCCCAAACTCACACATGAGAAACAATACACGAGCATCAGCGAAAATGGCCCAAAGCTGGCTATGTGAAAACAAGGAGCTACCTCTGCTATGGTTATACTCATTCACCTGATAGGAAATCGAGGCCCACAGCAGTCAAGTAACTCACCCAAATCATACAACCAATGAAGAGTAGTCCTGGGGGCTGGGTTTCCAGCACCTGTGTTTAATAACTATAGCTGGCATTTGTTGAGCACTTACCATGTTCCAGATGCAGTTCTAAACACTGTTTGTTTGTTTTTGACTCTTTTAATCCTCATGACAACCCTTTGAGGAGCCTGTGGCCCTCCCCGTTTTATAGATAAGGAAACAGATGCAGAGAGATTAAGGGACATCCCTGTGTTCCACTCAGCAAGAAGAGATGGAGCCAGACTTTGAACCGGTGGAGTCTTGCTCCCAAAGTGTCATCTCCCCGCCCTCTCAGAACAAGGGCTGAGGTCGTGGCAAAGATAGGCCAAGTGTCCCGGGGCTCACTTAATTGCAGGAGCTGCTGTTTTCCTGCAGGGAAGCAGCTCCACCATCAAAGACTTGTTTTTGAGAAGCCAGCCTTGCAGCATAAGGACGTCTGAACCTGGGCCAGAGCTGCTTTCCTAAGGAGCATCACTGTCAGAAACCTTCTGGAAATGCTTCTCCTGCACATCCCATTCTCATGAGGGGCTGTCAGGCCTCCAAGAACTGAATCGAGAATTTAATTTAAGGCTGCAGAAAGCAGTGCCGTGTGCGTCTCTATAGGCTCAATGCTAATAGTGTTTGTGCTTTGGTCGCTAAAGCACAAAATGCAAACCACAGGCCTCCTTGTGCAGGAAAAGCAAACGAGGGCTTGGAAGTCGGGAGAACTTGGATCAAGTCGGGGCTGCTGATTCACTCTGTGACCTGGAGCAAGTTAATTAACCTGTCTGAGCTTCAGGCCCCTGTGCACATTGAAGGTGGTGGATCAGGGCCTCTCTTAAGTTTCCTTCTGCTTCTGACATACAGGGTTCCTATACCCACATCATCATGCACTGGCTTGAGTTTCCCTCTGCATACTGAGATTCAAACCTAAAAGTGGGACCAGAATGGGGAGGGAACCCTGAGAAAGCAAGAAGGGAACTCTGCAGGAGAATCTAGAAGAGTCTCTAAATGTCAGGGTGGCTGTGAAGCTGAGTGACATTCAATGTCTGATAAGTTCCATGGAGCCATCCATCCCAGTTGGTTGCCCTTTTATTATTAAGAGCTATTATTGAATACCCTCCTGTATGCTGATCATTGCACTCACCCCTACAACCCTGGGAGAAAGGTATAAATCAGACCCATCAGAAAAATGAGGAAACTGAACCTCAACAGAATTCAACACGACTATGGCACAACTCATCCTGTCGCACACCCACAGTCCATGTCTCGGGTTGTGTACTGACCTCTTTTCTTATTCTTAATAAACTCTTTGCTCCCTTGCCTACCGTATGGCATGTCCTTAAACTGTTTTATGTGACACAGCCATGAACCTAGAAGCCCAGAACCAGAGCGTCCACTAAGGCATTCGGTGAGCCAAGCCAGGAGACAAAGAGGCAGGTAACTCTCCCCGACACCCGGCAAGGACTGGTGGGTGTAAACTGTTAATTATAGCCTGTCTGTGCCCACTTTTGTTTTACTAGTGAGGCTCAGAGACTCTCACCCTGGGCCATGAGGGAAGTTTGTTCCTTATTCAGCTCCTAGGAGGCCCTGAGACCCTGTTAATCCGTTTCCTCCAGGGCCCCCGAGGCTGTTTGCCTGTAAGCCGCAGAACAACCAGTCTTTGGCTTTTTAATGTGCCTCTTAATGTCTGGTTTTCACTGCAGAACTTGGACCCTGGTAGTGGCCAACCTTTCTAAGACCTTTGCAAGAGTAGACCATAGGAAAGATTTCAAACCAGCCCCTCTTCTAGGAAAAAAACTTTCAACTTGGCAGCTTCAGTCCAGAACCTGGGTCTGGACGTCTCCCAAGTCCTAGTTTGCCCTGAGGATGCCCAGTTGCATGGTGTCTGCAATTTCTGGGATGCTGGAAACCAGAGAAGCAACGCCAAACATTCCCCAAGACTTAAGCAACTTGGGCCCGTCAGGTTGGAGGCTAGCTCCAAATGACCCCCAAAACTTAAGCAGCTTGGGAGCTTCACTTTGGAGGGCAAAAGTTCAGTCAGGCCTGGATCTGGGACCCAGATCACCAGACAGATTTTTTTTTCCATTTCTCTGTACAAAAATGGGCGTGGCTTCTCTAGCATTCCAACAGACTTTCCATTGGGGTGTCTTCCCAGGAATTGGGACAACCTGTTTACTGATTGTGGCAGTTTGATATTATTTATGAATTCCAAAAAGAGATAAAGATTATGTTTGTAAACTGGTCTGTTCCTCTGGACATGATAACCATTTGGTTGCATTAGATTCAGCTAAAATGTTTGATTCAATTATGTTAAGATTAGGGATTTGATTCAACCACATCATTAGAGTACAACTCAGCGTTGAGTCCCAGCCGCCTTGGTAGGCTGATAAAACAGACTCTCACACAGAAGTAGACACACAGAGAAGATCCACAGAGGATCCTGTGACCCTGGGAAGAGAGATGAGCCTGATAGTTTACAGCTGACCTTGTGAAGACACCAGAGCAGCTTAGCCTGGGAAGAAATGAGCCCCAGGAAGAGACAAGCCTTATGACAGTCTACAGCTGATACAGAAGAAGCTGGGACCATGGAGCCTTAAGAGGAAGGAGGAAGGCTGAACCCTCACAGACATCGCCTGCCATCTTGCTTCAACACGTGGCAAAGACTTTGGGTGAGCAAGTACCTCTTATGGTACCTTGAGTTGGACTCTTTAGGGCCTTGTAACTGTGAGCTTCTATACCAGATAAATACCCTTTATAAAAGCCAACAGATTTCTGGTACTTTGCTTCAGCACCCCTTTTAGCTGACTAATACACTAATGATCTAAAAACAAAGAGGCTAATCTTTTCCTGCCACACCATGTGGCCACAGTATGGCTAAGAATGGGCTTTGTATGGGACCCAGAATTCCAGTTAAACCCGTGTAAGAGAAAAGAAGGAGACAGGCAGATCTGAGGGTCAGAGACCACATGGTCATGTCTCCTTAAACGGATGAGGAAATGCACTACCAAACTGGTCAGTTTTAATAAGCTCAGGGAAATTCCTCAGAGGAGGACAAAAACCCAGCCTTACATCAAGGAAAGCTGGTAGAGGCAATAAAAATACCCTCTGGTAGATCCTAACTCTAGAGAAAGATAGATCTTCCTAGGAATTCACTTTATTAGCCAGTCTGCCTTGGATATCCATAGAAAACTGCAGAAACTTTCCCCGGGCCCCTAAACTTCCATTAACTCCCTTGTAGAAACAGTCTTCTCAGTTTTCAACAATCGACCCCATGCCACCAAGATGGAGAAGGTAAGGAGGCACAGGCACAGGGTCCAGGATAGACTCCCCTTTGAACTGCCACCGCTTAAGGCACCTTCAGCTCGGGGCCATCCAAACCCAGGCTCTGCATCAGCAGGAACCTGGCCCCAAGCTGCCTCACCACCAGATCTCTGGGGCTTTACCCCAGGGGAGGACGGAAGGGGCCTGAAGCCACGCGTGAACCATCAACCAGGAGGAGCTGGGATGACCCTTGACATGGCAGGCAAGATTCTTAATTTCTTAATTAACAGGGGAACCACGTTACTCAGACCTAACCTGCCACTCCGGACCTCTATAGCCTTGCTTGTGCCTAATAAGGGGAGTGAATGGGGAATCAAGATCTAGGCTATTTACTAAACCTTTCCCTTGTAGAAGAGGAAACCTCCTTATAAGCCATCAATTAAGATTAAGAAGTTCCTAGAGAATGGCTTCCCTCGGGTCTTTCCATATGCTAAGTGTGTAAAATACTCTCTTCTGTTCTAATCTGTGCTTACTTTAACTTTGTCAGTCTGCTCATGCCTAGGAACTCATAAATCAGATTTGGAGTGCGCCTATTACAAATTGGATAATGGTGAAAGGTAACCTAAAAATGAGTCTTTAAATGTCAATAATATCTTGCAATTGGATTTGATGTATAAAAGAAATCACAAGTAGAATTAGTTCAACTGCTAGAAAAGTGGGAAAACTTAGCAACTTTAATATTACTAATAAAATAGTTTTAGTTGCTTAGTTAATAAATAAAAGTGCCCAATTTCTTTTTAAAGTGAAAATTTACTTGAAACTGTAAGAGTTAAAATCATTGTATAGATGCTTTTATTATAAAACAGCAAAAGGATGATATCTGAAATTGCTATCACTGGGTGGATTTACCTATACCTACTATTGTGATGGTAATATTAGATTAATTTACCTTTGTTTATGGTTACTTTTGGTCTAGCTTCACTCTTGGGTGTGCTTGCTAAAGTAATGGTAATTATAAACTGAACTTGCCATTGATTATGGTTATTTTAAGACTAGCTTCTCCCCTGGACCTACTATTGTGATGGTAATTCTAAATTGAGTTTGCCTTTGCTTATGGATATTTCAAGACTGGCCTTACCAGTCCTGAAAGTACACCTTGCTCACCTTGTAATGGTAACCACTTTATTCTCCCCTGTTTGAATCCTTGGAAACTTCTGTTCCCCATGACTTGGGGAGAGGCAAATTTGAGACACCCCTGTCTCCTCTCCTTCCACTGGTGTTAATTGCCCTGCTTTCTCTCATGAATATCCAGGTGTGGACTCCAATTTACTTACTCTGGGCAAGAGCCCAGTGGGACCCTATGACATTTGAGGCTGCATGGTGGGAATCCTTGGCCCTGAGGTTGAACATCCTCTCTTCCAGTCCAGTGGCTGCAAGAATCCTGTTATCTCTGAGGACTGGGGAGTGGGGACCTCCCACCCTGTGCTTCAAGAATTCCGAAAGCAGCAGGTCATGAGAAGAAACCAGTTTTCCCTGAGATGTCAATGACCTCAGTGAGTATATACTGGAATTAGTGCTGCTCATCCAAGGTCTGTCAAAGTTAAAATGGGAAATAAACAGCTTCAGATAAAAGAAAATGCTGTAAATTTTATTTTAAAGCACTGGAAACAATTTGGTTATAAGCCAATAATTGAAAAGAATGAAATTCTTGTGCAATACTGCATGGTCGCATTAATTAGAAATAGCCTTCAAAGAGATCTTTTGAATATAATGTTATTTTACAGTTAAAGTTATTTTGTAAGAGAATGAAAATTATAAGTAATAATGAGTTGTGTGTTTCTGTGTCTAACTCTCTATTTGTGTCTGCCTATTTGCTCAGCATATTTTCATACATAGGGATGGCAATTTCAAATTAACAAATGAAAATTCTTGAAAGAGCTATACTCAAATTGTTAAAAATTAAATATGCACTTATGTATGTGAATGAATATTCCTAGAGCCCAAATTAGGCTAAGCAGGATGAAACCTTTTAATAGCCTTAAAATATTGGTGGTTAATAATCCAATTACCAAATTTCAATAAATAAAGAAAAAGTCCTTGAAAGTTATGGAAAGATCTTTTCTAAATTATGATTAAAACAAATTAAACAATTATAATTATTTCAGAACCTGTCAGTCAATATGCCTTTAAGATTATTCACAGCTTTAGAATTTTACAAGACTTTTAAATGGATAAAGGTAAATTTCATTGTTTGCTAACTGTAATTTAATAAGCTTATTTAAAGGCAAAATTAACTTATGGTTAATTATAAGAAATTGCAAAAGCACTGTCTAAACTGAAGAATTTAAATGGCTAATTCCAGGAAGCCATTATTAATTAGAAACCTAAATTGATATTAATAACAAAAAGTAGATTCGTAACAGAGAAACCTGTAGAGGCCACCTCAATCTGCATACTAAAATGGTGGTAAGGGAAAGAATCTTGATTCCACTGGGAATCTTAGGTTTTCATAAAATAATAGAAAAAGTAGTTTTACCTGTACTGCTAAAGTAGAAGACCTGTTAATTAACATAATCATGGTAAAGGTATAAAAGTAAAAGTAAAGTACTAAAATAGTTAAGTTCATTTGATATGTTATAAACTGCATTGAAAGTATATAGAGGGAAGCAAATGTGGCTCAAGCAACTGGGCTCCCATCTACCATATAGGAGGTCCAGGGTTCGGTTCCCGGGGCCTCCTGGTGAAAAGCAAGCTAGCCCAAGTGGAGTGCTGTCCCACACAGAGAGCTGGCACAGCAAGATGACGGAACAAAAAGAGACACAGAAAGAGACAATAAGAGACACAGCAGAACAGGGAGCTGAGGTGGTGCAAGAAATTGAGCAGCCTCTCTCTACTCTGGAAGGTCTCGGGATCAGTTCCCAGTCCTGCCTAAAGAGAAGACAAGCAGACACAGAAGAACACAGAGAGAGCAGATAGCAAGCACAAAACAATGAGGGGGGGGTAAATAAATAAATCTTAAAAAAAAAAATAGAAAGTATATAAAAATTAAAAGAGACAGACTTCAGTATTTTCAAACTCTCTTGTGCATTCAAACCAGGCCTTCAGTACCCTGCATGGTACCTCTCCACTTAACTTATTGGCTAGGTCGGTCACTACAACCCCTAAAACAAAAATATCTACCACATCTGGACATGCTCCTGAAGTGGATGGAAAGTGCATTATAGTTTTGGACTCCTGCAGCAGCCAGTGATGGCTTGATATGGCCGTATTTACCATGAACATTGCCTCCAGACGGTCTCTGTTTCATAATGCTGAAAGGGTGCTATGCACCAGGCTGGTGAAACACTGGAGATTTACTCCAAAGGCCAACAGTGCTGCAGCATGCTGGCTGTGCGAAGGACATACTAAATGGAGCAACAATTACCAGAGTAATGTGAGTAGAACTTAAACCAACACAATTGGCATTATGGCCTGCTCCCACGGAGAGATAACATGTATGGTATTGCAAACCTGGAGCTTAGATCTATTAACTGCAGCTCAAAGAGGAACTTGTGCATTGATTAGTATTAAGTGTTGTACCTATATCTGATGAATATAATAATATCTCTTCTATTCTAGATCACATGCAGAGGGGTATTGAACATGTTAAAAGTCCTGGTAAATTTAATTCATTTTCTAAGCAGTTAATGAACATAAGATGAAGGAATGGCTCTCTTAAGTACTGTCTTTATTTTGCTTGCCATATGCTTGTCTTGTTGTTGCCTATACTGTCTTTGTGAGTTTATGTCCAGGGCAGTGCCTCTCTTCATACCTCTCTTAGCTGAGCTAGGCATAACCACTGCCATGGGAACTGAGATTGGCAGTTTATATCAAACCAAGCAGGTCTACCACAATCTTTCCCTAGAGTTAATCAACAGCATAAAAGAACTCAGGGAAGAATGCTGTTTCCCATCAACTTCAGCCTCTGAAGGCACCTGGCCTTTCTTACCCTCATGGTCCAGTATGTCATGACTGGCCCCTTTTTTGGGCCCAGTTACCACTATCTTCTTTATCCTTTTAAGTAGGACCATGTATCTTGTATTCTAACTAAGTTTATTTCTTCTAGAATCCATGCCTTTCAGAACAAGACATTAGTCATATGAGGATTTCATCCATTTCCAACCACAGTGCCATACCCATCTTCCCTCAACCTCAACAGAATACCCAGAGAGTTTTACACTCTATCAGGCAGGGCCTACTCCCCCTAACCAGCAGGAAGCAGCTACAGAAGAATAACCATTGCCATTCAGCTCCCCCTTAAGAATAAGGGTGTAAACTCTCTGAGGGGAGAAGTTGAGGCAGGTTAGCATAGGGAAAAGAGGGAAGACAAGTCACAGCTGAGACCCAGCAGGGAACATGGCTGTGAAACCCTCCCCAGAAACCCCCTGCTCCTAAAATCAAAGCTGGAAAGACCCCCACCTAGACCCTGGCCATGACTTCCCATTTGGAACTCTTTCCAGGGTCAAGGTGAAGCCCTGGATACCTCCAAACAACAAGCCTCCCCATTGGCCCCCCTGAGAGCTAACAGGTAGGGCAACCAATCAGAACAGCAAACAGCTGGGACCCCTCCCCAGTATTAGGAAAGGGGAGGAAGAAAGGTCTTAAAAAGCCCTAACTTGGGGCCACACATGCATCTCATCCTGTAGCACACCCACAAACCATGTCTCAGGTTGCATACTTATCTCTTTTCTTGTTTCTTAATAAACTCCTTACTCCCTTACCTACCCTAAAACAAAAAATTAACATGATCATGAACACATGGAATAATAAGTCATAGAGGTGGGACTAGACCTAGGTTTGCAGGACCCAAGGTTTGAGTTCTTCCCACAATTTCTCCTTGTGACTCTCAGATGATCTTGGTCTGGCAAACCAAAGCTTCAGAATAATTCATAATATTTGGTATTCACTCAGCAAGTATCCACTGAGCACCTCTTATGAGCCAGGTGCTTCATGAGGCACAGGGGTTACAGTAGTGAGTAAGACAAACTCAGGTCCTTGGGTTCACAAAACCTCAATTCCTGCCACAAGAGGGGAAAATGCTGTTTCAGGAAGATATAATCCTGGTTTGACTGTGAATGAGAAGCTGGCAGGCACATGTGGGAAGCATTGGTTTCCATTCCCGAAAATAAGAACCTTGATTGGTGATGGTAAAAGTGTCACAGGGTAGAGCAGAGGAAAACTGTTTAGGCAGTATCAGTAGATTTGCTGCAAAATGAAAAATGTTACTGAGTGGGGAAATGCTGAAGATATGAAATTGGAATTGAATCATGAACATAAATCATTTCTGAGGTTCAGAAAAGTCTAAAGGTTGTTTGCATGCAATTTACCTGGAAGGTGGATAAGATGAGGGACAAATAGAGAAAATCAAGCTTTTACATATCAGTCCAGAGGGTTTGTCTCAAAATATCACAGAAATCTAAGAGTGAATTTTTTGAGCATTTATTATTTTGAATATTTTACTCATTCATTTTGCAAGTACTTAGTATACTGGGCAAAAGGTAGATGGAGAGGAACAAGATTCAGTCCTGATACTAAAGCTAAGAAGCAAATATGGTAGGGGCATAACAAATAATTACTCTAAAATGTTGTAAGAGCTGTGACAGGCATATGGATGAAGTCCTGGTGATTCCCAAAGAAGGAAACAATTCATTCTGGCCTAAGAGAAGCATATGAAATGGGTCTTGAAGGGTGAGTGTGAGTGTGTTAGGGCAAAGAGAGAGATTAAGAGCGATCTGGACAAAGGAAATCAGATATGCGAGGATGGGGAAGCATGTACAGACATCAGTGAGACGGGGCGGTGCGATGGATGGTGGAAAGAGATGGGACAAGGTCAGGGCTTCTCAGCCTCAGCACGCTGATGTTTGGGGCTGGATCGCTCTTTGCTGTGCATTGTAGGATGTTTAGCAGCATCCCCAGCCTGCACCCACCAGGGGCCAGTAACACCTCCCCTTCAGTTGTGACAACCAAAATAACATTTCCGGGCATTGCTAAATGCTCTCAGGGGACAAAATCACTCTGGGTTGAGAAGCCCTGCTCTAGAGGTATTCACAGGCCAGACTGGGAAGGACTTAAAGGGAACATTTTGAAGTTTAAGCATCATGGAGCATCTGCACTGAGCTTAGAGATCTTTTTTTTTTTTTTTTTCATTTCTATTACATATATACAACGAAATTTCCCGTTTTAATCACTTTCAAGCATATAATTCAGTAATTGCATTCACAATGCTGTGTTACCATCACCAACATCCATTACCAAAACTTTCCCATCATCCCAAACAGAAACTCTACCCATTAAGCATTAACTCCCCATTCCTTTCCCCACCCCATCCCCCTATTTATTTTTCAGGAAGCTCCATCTGTCCCCAGTTAGGTGGATGGATGGGGCATGAAAAGACCAATGGCAGGGAAACCAGATTGGACACTGCTGACATGGTTCAGACAAGATATAATGAACCAAGTTTGTGACAGCAGGAATGAAAGTGGAACTTTGATTTGAGGGACTTTGATAACATGGAATGCACAAAATTGGGCAAAGGAGGGTAAGAACTTCGGGAACAACCTTGAATGCATATCCAAGGGAAGCTGTCCTAGAAGCAATCTACTAACTAGCAAACTAAGGTGTGGAGTCCTATTACCTAAAAACAATAAGCTTTGCACATGCCGTAAGCCATAGTTAAGTCATTCAACAAACATTTGCTAAGTGCCTACTATGTGCCAGGTCCTGAAATTTGAAACCAATAATAATAACATTCATGCCAGACACAGAATAAGCATTCAAACATTCTCCCTATTTGAAAGAAGAGAAAGCTGATTCTTGTAGAAATTGAGTAGCTTGCTAGTAAATACGACAGCCAGGCTTCACACCAAGGTTGGTTCTCTCTGAGATCCCTATTTTAGCAGTGCTCTATACCATTTATCTTCCAAAGGTTCTAGAAAGCAAAGAGCACCCAGTAGTCCTGGTTTACAAGACCC
>JAQZBX010037180.1:0-23893 GCA_029593785.1 Cabassous unicinctus | reverse complement strand
TTCATATCCTTAATCTCTTCCTTCACTTCATTAAGATGGTTCACGACATTTGTTTGGGAGTCTTTGATTAGTTGTTCAATGTACTGCATATATTCCTGGATTTTAGTTAGTTCATTGGAGTGGTCCATATTTTCCTATTTCTCAGTGTGGTTTGTAATTTTTTGTTCCCCTCTAGTCATCATTTTATCTTGATGGATTTATTCAGTTGATTTGCTTCTCTCTCTGCTCTAGAGTTTTATTTAGCTGGTGGTTCTGTGTGTGTGTAAAGTTTTCTCTTTGATACTTTTTCTTCTTATTTTGTTTCCTTGCTTCTTTCTATGTTACCTCCCCAGGAGTGCTGAAGCTTTGATGCTTGTCAGTACAGAGTGATAAAATTGGCTGACTCCGCCCCCTCTTGGCCAAGCCTTAGTATCAGCAGGCAGGAATCTCCACTGATCACTCCATGCCGTTGATCCGCCAGCTGCTAGATGACCCAAGCCTCTCACTCCGTGCGCCCACAGCACAGACCCTCGGGCAGGACCGTGTCCACAGTCGGCCATCCCCGGAGATCTGAATCGTGAGCACCCACCTAGATTGATGCCATCTTGGTCTCCTCCAGCTGTTATTTTTTTATCGGTTCCTTTCTTTTTTCCTTAATTTTTTCACTAAAACCAGGTTCATTACCGGTGGAGGGCAGGCTGCAGGGTGATTGATTGATGAGTGCTATCAACCTGAGAAGCTCCTTAGGGGTCTAAGAGGGAAGTCTGTTTTTCCTGGATTGTTTTGTTTCTTATTTGTTGTTTTTTCCTTTTCTCTGTTTCATTGTTTGGTTTTACTTATCTTGTCAACCTATTTTATTTCTTTCCTTTTCTTCATTTTTCTATCTTCTCTCTTCTGTTGCTCTTCTTTCATTCAACGTCTCCTTGTTTAGCCTTCATTTTTTATCTCTCTCTCTCTCTCTCTTTCCTTCTTTTCCTCTCTTCTCATCTTTCTGGCCATATACTTGTCCTTTATTTTTTAATGAATTTTTGTTCATATTTCTTATTTATTCTCTTAGCCCTTGCACAGTTCCTCTTCTAACTTTTTGATTATTATTACTATTATTCTTTTTATCTTCTTATCTCTTTCATTTTCACAGGTCTTAATATTTTTTTTGAAGTGAACAGAAACAATTTCAAGGGTATAGAATAAAAGGAAACAAATATCAAAAAGGAAACTTACAAGACACATTCACACAAAGAACAGCAAAATAAAACCCAGGAGTAGAAAGAGAATATAACCAACTTAATAAGCCCATCAAGTTAAAAAGATACTTAGACACCAACAAAAAATTACAAGCCATGCTGAAAAACAGGAAGACAGGCCAGTTTAATGAAAAAAACTAAAAAGCAGAAAAGAAAAACAGAAGAAGATGCAGAACTTGGAACACTAAATCAGGGATGTCCAAATATCATGAATCAAATTATTGAAGGAAAAGATAAGGCTATTAAGAAGACATTGGGAGAATATACTGAAGAAATTGTAGACATAAAAGATAACATATCTGATGGTGATGGATGGCACAATGCAAGAAATCAAAAATACACTGGAAGCACTTTCTTCTGGTAGAGGAAAGAGTCAGTGATATCAAAGACAGTCCAACTGAAATCAGGTAGAACAGATATATAAAAAGATAGGGAAAAAAATCCAGCAGGGACTTAGGGATTTGTATGACAATATAAAATGCAAAACATATGCATTATAGTCTCCCAAATGGAGAATAGAAGGGAAAGGAGGCAGAAGAAGTGTTGGAAGAAATAATGGTTGAAAATTTCCCAACTCCTTTGAGGGATGTAAGCAAACATACCAAGGAAGTGCAGCACCCCAAACAGCACAAATCCTAAGAGGCCACAAGACAAATACTTATCATTTTTCCAAGACTCTATACAAAGAGGGGGTACTGAAAAGAGCAAGATAAATGTGATCCATCACATACAAGGGAAGCTCAAGATGTTCAGTAAGATGTTCAGATTTCAGATATTCAAGATGTTCAGATTTCTCATCTGAAAACATGGAGGCAAGAAAACAATGCTATGAAATAGGTAAGAAGGAAAAAGGAAAAAGAAAAAATTCCAGCCAAGAATTCTGTATCTATCAAAGCTGGCATTCAAAAATAGGAATGAGTTCAAAATATACACATATAAACAGAAATTAAGAGAATTTGTCAGTAAGAAATTTGTCATTTAAGAAATACCAATGGGAGTTCTGCAGGTTGAAAACAGAAGAGAGAAGGTTGTAGGAGAGTGAAGGTATGAAGATTATTGGTTAGAATAACTAAAAAGATAAAAGAGAAGAAAAAATATCACATATATAAACCTAAATAAAATATGGCTAATGTAAGTAATATATTGAAAGTATTAAAATTGATTTTAATGGATTAAACTCTCCAAATCAAGAAACACAGATTGGCAAAATGGATAAGAAAATATGATCCATCTATATTTTATCTAAAAAAAAACTCACCTTAGACCCAGGGATACAAGGAGGCTACAAGTGAAAGGTTGGAAAATAATTTTACATGCAAACAATAAACAGAAAGGGCAGAAGTAGTGATACT
The DNA here is from genome assembly GCA_029593785.1 of Cabassous unicinctus. Classification (NCBI taxonomy): domain Eukaryota; kingdom Metazoa; phylum Chordata; class Mammalia; order Cingulata; family Chlamyphoridae; genus Cabassous; species Cabassous unicinctus. The sequence continues at coordinate 21,318 of JAQZBX010037180.1, read as the reverse complement.
AAGATCAGAAAAAATAGACTCCAAATGAAAAATTATTTTATGAGACAAAGAAGGATGTTGTATATTAATAAAAGTGGCAATCTATCAAGAAAAAGAACCATCATAAACATCTATGCATCTAACCAGGGTGCATCAAAATACATGAGGTAAACATTGGGAAAACTAAGTGGATAAATAGACGCCTCTACAATTATAGTTGGGAATTTTAATACACCATTGCCACCATTAGACAGGACATCTCAACAGAGAATTAATAAAAAAACAGAGATCTTGAATAATATGTTAGAAGATCTAGACCTAATAGACATATAGAGAACATTACACCCAAATTCAGTGGTTTATTCATTCTTCTTGTGTGCACATCCATCATTCTCCAGGATAGACCACATTCCAGGCCACAAAACAACTCTCAATGAATTCAGTAAGTCTGAAATTATACAGAGTAATTTCTTTGACCACAATGGAATGAAGCTGGGAATCAGTAAGGTGCAGAGACACAGAATAGGCACAAATATATGGTAGTTAAGCAACACTCTGAGACAATCAATGTGTCAGGAAGGAAATTGCAAACAAAACAAGGAACTGTCTTTAACTGAATGAAAATGACAACACAAGATATTGAAACCTATGGGATGCAGCAAAAGCATTATGAGAGGGAAATGTATAGCCTTAAATGCCAATATTTAAAAAGAAGAAAGAGCTAAAATCAAAGACCTAATTGCATACTTTGAGGTATTAGAGAAAGAACATTAAAACAATCCCAAAGCAAGTAGAAAGAAGGAAATAGTAAAGATTAGAGCAGAAGTAATTGGAATTAAGGATAAGAAAGCACTACAAAAAATTAATAAAACCAAAGGCTTGTTCTTTGAGAAGATTAATAAAATTGACAGACCCTAAGTTAGAATAAAAAATTTAAAAAAGAGAGAAGATGAAAATACATTAAAAAAAGAAACGAGGAGGGGGTTATCACCACAGACGTCACAGAAATAAAGACTATCATAAGAAGAAACTTTGAATAATTGTATGCCAACAAGATAAATAATTAGATGAAATGAACAAATTTCTAGAAACACACAAGAAGCCTACAGTGATGAAAGAAACAATTGTGGAACTCAAAAGACCAATCACAAGTAACAAGATTGAATCAGTCATCAAAATTCTCCCAACTAAGAAGAGCCCAGGACCAACAACTTCATAGGTGAATTTGATCAGTAATTCCAGAAAGAACTAACTAATATCTATCCTGATTAATTCATCCTATGATGCAACTTCACCCTAATTCCAAAGCCACACAAAGATGTCACAAGAAAGAAAACCTATAGGCCAATATATCTTAAGAATATAGATGTTAAATCCTCAAAAAATACTTGTGAAATATATTCAGCAACATGTCAAACTAATTTTACATTATTACCAGGTGGGATGCATCCTTGATATGCAAGGATGGTTCAACATAAGAAAATCAATTAATGTAATACATCAACAGATGAAAAGAAAAAATCACATAATCATTTCTATTGATGCAAAAAAAAGCATTTGACAAAACACAGCAGCCTATCCTGTTGAAAACACTTCAAAACATAGGAATAGAAGGAATCTTCCTCAATGTGATAAATGGTATATACAGAAAACCCACATCTAAAATCATATTCAATGGTAAAATGTTAAAAGCTTTCCTTCTTAGATCTGGAACAAGACAAGTATGCCCAATGTCACTGCTCTTGTTTTACATTGTGTTAGAAGTACTTACTCAAGCACTTAGGCAAGAAAAATGATATAAAAGGCATTCTTATTGGAAAGGAAGAAGTAAAAATTTTACTATTTGCAGTTGACATGATCCTATATATAGAAAACCCTGAGAAATCTACAACAAAGCTTCTAGTGCTGATAAATGAGTTCAGTAAAATGGCAGGATATAAAAGTAACTAAAAAAATCATTAGCATTTCTGGACAACAATAATGAGCATACTGAGGGGGGAATCAAGAAAAATTCAATTTAAATAACAAATAAAAGAATCAAATGTCTAAGAATGAACTTAACTAAAGCTGTAAAGGACTTGTATACAGAAAACTACACACCATTGTTAAAGGTAATCAAAGATGACCTAAATAAATGAAAGAATATTCCCTGTTCATGGATAGGAAGACTAAACATCAATAAGATGTCTATCCTACCCAAACTGATTTAGTGATTTAACAAAATCCCCCTAAAAATTACAACAGCATTTTTCCTGAATTGGAAAAGCTAACTATGAAATTTATTTGGAAAGGCAAGGGGCCCTGAATAGCCAAAGACATATTGAAAATCCCACTACTGACTTTAAAACATATGCCAAATCTACAGTGGTCAAATATGCATTTTATTGGCACAAACATATACATAGGGACCAATGGAACAGAACTGAGAGCTCTGTTAATGATCCTTACATACATGGTCAACTAATATTTGACAAGGCCACTAGCCCAGTCAACTGGGAGATAATGGCCTCTTCAACAACTTGTGCTTTGAGAACTGAACTTCCATATACAAAAGAATGAGAGAGGATCATAATCACATGCCTTATACAAAAATTAACTCAAGATGGATCAAAGGTCTAAATTTAAGAGCAAAGTTTATAAAGCTCCTGGATGATAATAGAAGGAAGCATTTATGAGATCTTGTAGTGGGATATGTTTTCATAAACTTTACATCCTAAGCTTGAACAATGAAATTAAAAAAAAATAGATAAATAAGATCTCTTCAAAATTAAAAATGTTTGTGTTTCAAAGGAATTTGTCAAGAAAGTGAAAAGGTAGCCTACTCAATAGGAGACAATATTTGGGAACCATCTATCTAATAGTAGCCTAATACCCAACATATATAAAGAAATTCTATATCTTTACAATAAAAAGACAAACAAACTATTTAATAATATTTTCCAAAGAAGAAATACAAATGGCTAAAACATCAATATAAAGCTGCTCAACATCACTATTTATTAGGGAAATTCAAACCAAAACTACAATGAGATATTATCTTACAAGCATTATAGTGGCAGCTATTTAAAAAAACAGAGGGCTATAAGTTTTAGAGAGGATATAGAGGAAATGGAACACTTACCCACTGTTGGTGGGAATATAGAATTGTGAGGCCATGGTGGAGAACAGTTTGGCAGTTCATCAGAAAGCTAAATATAAAACTACCATATGATCCAGCAATCCCACTGCTGGGTACATGCCCAGAAGAATTGAAAGCATGGACATGAACAGATATATGCACACCAATGTTCATATCAGTATTATTCACTATTGTCAAAAGTTGGAATCAACCCAAAGGCTCATAAACAGATATGGAGTACCAAACAATGGAATATTACTCAGCTCTAAGAGGGAATGCAATATTAACACAGGGAATAACATGGATGAATCTTGAAAACCGTATGCTAAATGAAGTAAGCCAGGCACTGAAGGACAAATATTACATGACTGCACTGACATGAAATAAGCAAATTGATCAGACTCCCAGAGGTAGAGTCTGGAAGACAGGTTAAAAGGAGACAGAAAAGGAGTAGAGGGCGGTGAGCTGATGTGCACACAGGCAAACTCTATGATAAGTTGGAAAGGTGTAGTTATACAGTGGATGAATGTGATGGTGGTGCAGTAATGTGATTAGGTTCAGAGGTGCTGGTGTTTGAGGAGAAGTGTATTCACGGAGTAGGGTTGTACTACCCATGGAACTGTGGGGAAGGTCAGGGGAAGGAGCAGCTGAACTCTGGAGATTTGCAAGTCTGTAGGTAAAACTACAATGTTGGGAATATTCTTTTGGCTAATATGGCAGGGGAGGGTTACTGGTGTAGGGTGTTGGAAGTGGGGTTAGTGGGGTATATAGGACAGGGTGAAATTGGGGGAGGCCTTTATGGAATATGTAAGTATTCATCTTTTCATAGTGCATTATATCAGTGGGTGGAGACCATCACAGTAAACACGAAAATGTCAAACTCCCATATTAGGGAGTTCTACTATGTTTTCAAGTAGAGGGACAAGAATCCCTCAAGAACATAAGCAGAGCCTAATGAAAGAAAAAGACTAACATGTCAAGCCTTCATTATTATTGGAAGTAACTAAGAACCTTATTATTAAAAAAAATTAAACTTAGAGATTACCATAGGTTCTGAGGGGAGGGAGAGGGAATAATAACTAGATGAAAAGTAGGGAATTTTTAGGACACTAGAATTGTGTGGCATGATCTTTCAATAATGAATAGAGGCTACTTCAAATTTTGTCAAAATCTATAAAAGTGTATAATCCAAAATGTAAAGCATAATGTTAACCATTGACCATGATTAGTAGGAATGCTTCAATATTTGTACATCAATTGTAACAAATGTACCACTGGCATGTAAAATATTATTAATAAGTAAAATGGGAAAGGAAGTGGGTTTTGGGTATATGGGAATCACCTGTGTTCTCTATGTGACTTTTGTGGATCCTAAAGCTTCATGGAAGATAAAATGACAAAAAAAGAAAAGACATTGGATAAATATATTGAAGAAAATGTCACTGTACATACAAGACAACACATCTTACAAAGAAGAAAGTCACAATATCTATTTTTTAAATTATTTGAAATAGTTTTTTGAATTTTATTGTTATTTTTTAAATTATTTTTTCATTGTATTGTGAGTTTTATTCAGTTATTTTGTTACCTTCATTTTTTGAGAGGTTTTGGATCATGAAAGGTCACAACAAAGAGGGGGAGCATCACTGGTGCAGGGTGTCAGAGATGAGGGAAGCATGGGAAAGAGTTCATCTGGGGCATGCGTCTAAGATACATGAAAACCTTCAAGTGTTCATGGGATATTGTTTTGGTGGCTGAGAGCAACACAATTACGAAGAGAATATTGAATTCCCATCCTGGGGAGTTGTGCTACATTGTCTAATAGGACAGTAAGAATCCCCCAAGTGCAAGGGCAATGTCTAGAGAAGAAAGACAGTTTTGCCAGGCAATTGACCTTTTAATTGTACTTATGAACCTTTTCTTGTGAAATTGAAACTTAGCCTAGTGTTATATACTACCTAAGGGTTACCACCCAAAGCCTCCTTGTTGCTCAAATGTGGCCTCTTTCTAAGCCAAACTCAACATATAAATGCATTACCACTCCCTGGACTTTGGACATGACTGAACTTAGAAGAAATAGAAGACCTCAACAAACCAATCACAAGTAAGAAGAATGAAATAGTCTTCAATAACCTCCCAAAGATGAAAATCCCAGGAAAAGATGGCTTCAAAGGTGACGACTATCAACTATTCAAAGAAGAAATAATGTCAAACTTTCTGAAACTCTTCCAAAAAAGAGAACAGGAAGGAATGCTACCAAAGTTATTCTATAAAGCTAACATCACCCTAATAACCAAGCCAGGTAAAGATATTGTGAAAAAAGAAAAGTAAAGACAAATTTCTCTAATGTATATAGTTTCAAAAAATCCTCAACAAAACATATGTTAATAGAATCCAAAACATCTTTAAAAAATATGCACCATGATCAAGTGGATTTTATCCCAGGTATGCAAGGGTAGTTCAATACAAGAAAATCAATCAATGTAAAACATCACATTACTAAATTGAGTAAAACAAATTACAAGCTCATCTCAACTGATTCAGACAAAACATTTGACAAAATCACAAATCCATTTTTGATGAAAACACTCCAAAAGATAGGAATAGAATGAAGTTTTCTCAATATGATTAATTGAATATATGAAAATCCCACAGCTGACATAGTACTCAACTGAGAAAGACTGAAAACTTTCCTGATTATACCAGGAACAAGACAAGGATGCTAACTATCAAAACTGTTATTCAATATCGTGCTAGAACTTCTAGCTAGAACAATTAAGCAAGACAGAAGAATAAAAGACATCCAAATAGGAAAAGAAGAAATAAACCTTTCACTATTTGTTGGACATGATCCTATAACTAGAAAATCCTGAAAAATTCACAATAAAGCTACTCAAAATAATAGACAGTTTCAACAGAGTGTCAGGATACAAGATTAATATGCAAAAATCATTGGCATTTCTGTACACTACTAATGAGCAATCTGAGGAGGAAGTGGTATATATGTACAATGGAATAATATCCAGCTGTAAGAAAGAAAAATGAAACTGAGATGCATATGACAACATGGATGATCCTAGAGGACATTATGTTGAGCAAAATATGTCAGATCAAAAAGGACAAATATTGTATGATCTCACTAATATGAACTAAAATGGTGAATAAATGCACAGAGGTAAACTCTAGAATATAGGATACTAGGAAATTAAGTGTTGGTTGTGAATGGGAGCTGATGTTTAATGTATGTAGAATTTTTAAAAGGTTAAATTAAATGTGTGGAAATTGATAGAGTTGATGGTAGCACATTATAGTGGGTATAATTTACATTTATATATGTGATTGTAGCTGAAAGGGGTAGTCTGGGAATATAATATATCAAAATAAAGAAGGTAGATAATAATGTAAGGAGTGTATAACAGTGATTTTGTTGATGGATGATGATTGTGGTTAATAATATAAAGAATATTCTTTTACAAAGTTTTAAGAAATTTCTATTTTGCTTGAAGAAATGCATCATTTAAATTTGAAACTTAATAGAAAATATGAAGAGGTAATCCAAACTCATCTATCATTTGAAGAAAAAGCAATAAAATGAAGAAAGGGCCCAAACCAGTGAATAGAATAAATGCCTTCAAAAGTACAAATTTAAAAGGAAAATAGAAAACTTAAAACAAGAGAAGAATTATGATAAAATAACAATTAACAACAACAATAAGCTATGATAAAAATGAAAAAAAAAAACATAACACTGTGTTCATCAAAATGTAAAATTCAATTATGGACAAAATAACTAAGCTCTCAAAGCAGAAGATAAAATTCGTGAGCTGAAAGATTGTTCTTAAAGAAGTAGAGCCATAACCCATAAAATGTCTTTGGTTTTTAATATTTTAACTGCATAGAAGTTAATATTTTTAATATAATTTATTTTGGAGGTTGTTTATATAGTAAAATGAATATTTACAAAACTAAATTCAATTAAGCATTTTTAACAAAAAAATATGTTGTTTCATGGGATAGTGCCAACTAATGTAATTTATGGATTATATTTAAAAGATATTGTATTAATCTGCCAAAGGGGTGCTGATGCAAAGTACCAGAAATCTGTTGGCTTTTATAAAGGTTATTTATTTGGGGTAAAAGCTTACAGTTATGTGGCGCTAAAGAGTCCAACTTAAATTTTCTTTCTCACCAGTCAGTTGCCACATGTTGAAGCAAGATATTTGCTGATCTCTGCCTGGTCTTTCCTTCCTGTGTTTTCTCTTCTTCTTGAGGCTTTGGGAGCCCATCTTCTTCCTGATCTCAGTGGTAGACTGGCATAGGGCTTGTCTCTCAGGGCTTCCTATATCAGTCTCAGCTCTCTTCCCACGGCTGGCTGTAAACTCTCAGACTAATGACTTATGTATCCCTAGGGACCCAGGATCCAAAATGACAGAGCTTTCTTTCTTCCTGTGTGTCCTCATGCAGACATACATTCTGTGTGAGAGAAACCCATGTAAGTCATGTGTGAAGAGAGAGGGCAAATCTCTTGATGTTTTATATTCCATATTCACAGATCAAGCTCTTTGACTGCTTTTGGTTTCTTATATTCTACTCATTTACTCTTTTGAATTAACTATTTTTTTCCATTCTGACTTTTAAAACACTGCCTCATACCCCACAAAATTATTGCAGGGTGACCATTTTTCTGCCCATTGATGCAACCACTCCAGATAAGATAAAACCTTCAATACGTGTCTCACAGTGACATCAAATTCATTATTTCTAACCCTGAACTGCCGGTGTATATCTGCAATCACAGTGAATAGTATAATCATTTACAATTGCTCATGCCAAAAATCAATTAAACATCCTTGACTTATATTTCTGTCTTCTTCAAGGTACAAATCCCTATCTCCTATCTAATCTGACAACACAAATGTCTCTCATGATTTATTCATGCTCATCTACTATAGACCACATGTGGCTCTGGTCTAAAGCATCCATTCTTCCCTTCTCTCTCAATTGAACAGAACATGGGTAGAAACAGTTTAACCCACATGAACATTAGAAGAGTGGTGGAGATTGGAGGCAGAAACCCTTTTTGCTTCCTTTATCCTACTTCTTAGAATGTTACATGGTATGTGGCCTGGCAGTTGTCCAGAACCAGTTACAAGTTGTAACCATTTAACCTCTGTTGTTGCCAGTTAACCTATTTCCTTTAGGAAGAATCTGTTTCCCAGTAGGTCATAACTGCTGACTACAGTGGTTTAATTATAAATGTTATTTTACTTTGCTTTCTTTCCTTTACTTGCTATATAATGCTCATTGAATTATTTCAGACTCAATGGTAACCTAAAAGCATATGCATTGACCCAGTAGGATTTTGGTAGTTCTTAATGGCTTGTCTGTTTAAAACACCTACTTATTATCTCATGTGGATTGAACTATTTACAACTCTACTGTAATCTATAACCATATATGTTATCCTACTTGTTTTGTCAGTTATTAATGGTTTGTTTAGATTAATATCCATACTTGTTATTTTATGTTAATTAAATAATTTACAACCCTGTTGTAACCTGTAACATTAGGCTTACCACAACTGGCTTTCCTCAGTCCTCAAAAGTAGCCTCTGGTTCCTGAGGTTACATACTTCCAATAGAAAAAAATCAATCAATATCTCCCTATGTCCCAAATTCACTGTCACCACCTCCCTTTGTGTGAATTTCATAAAAGCTCAGAGTTGTCCAATTTGGGAAGCCCAATCTGAGGATTTGCTTTGCCTCCTGCCACCTTCTGCAATAAACTCTTTCTCTCTTTAAAATGCTAGTGTCACTAGATGAATTTTATTTTGCACATTCAGCAGCAAACTTGGTTAGGCAATGAGGGGAGCAAATGCCCGCTACGTAGGAGTATAAACATAAAGCCACCAGGCTATTACTTATTGCTTAAGAGTCACTAGACCAGCCCAATCTTTGAAAACCTAGATTTTTTTTCTATGGGCAAGTGAAAAACAGGTTTCTATGGTGGTTTAACCCCCATTTAGATGTCTTTACTTAGGGAATAAACAAAGTCTCTATTATAATGCACATGCTGAATAATGGCAAATGAATTTTCATTTTAAGATAATTCACTGCCTTTGTGGAGGAAATTAAAAGCAAGTACTGAGACAATAAGAACTTGGGAGGAAAAATCTGCTATATTTTAGTCAACAAGATATTTCCTTAATTTGAAGTCTGATGTACTGTACAAGGCAACTTGTATGTGGCAACTAAGACAATTGTGTTAGATACAAGATTTACAAAGTTCAAAATATTAGGAATAGTTTTGCCAACTTCAGCAATGACCAGAAAGAAAGAGATGTAGTTAATCTTGAGTTAACAGAAAAGATGATATAAAACCTTTTTTATGAAATATTTCTTTTTTTTGGAACATAAAATAAAAATCAACTGATCTCCATAATTACTAAAGTCATAGGTTTGATAAGGATAGCTGTTATGCTCTTACAACCACAAACAAGAAACATGAGGTAAGATGTGGAATGCTGCCCTTACAAGAAGATGACCCCATGGCTGGAAACTAATCAAGCACCTTCCCTTGAGAGATCAAGCAAAGGAACAGCACTGCCTTACTTTTCACAAAGGAAAAATTCAAATTTCTTCTCACTCAAGGGAATTGTTTTTAATTTTCTCCCGAGTTATCTTTCATAATCATGGAAACAATCTAGTGACATTTGTATTAAAAACTATATTTTCCTAGTTTTTTTGTTTGTTTCTTTTTCTTTTTGGCTAAAATAAATTATTTTTGCTAGAGTATAGAATTTTTGAAGTTGAATATTATCAAACAAAATCTAAACCTGGCCAAAAGCATTCTGTGAAATTTAAAACTTTAGTTAATTCCCTAGATCACTGAATTGGATTTAGTAGGAATTAGGCTACACATTCAGTGCATCACTGAAAAATCTCAAATCCCTCCTACACTCAAGAAGTGAAGCAGGGTTATAAGCAAGCAAGAAAATGCACAAATGGTGGTACCAAGATCAAAAGAGCACATGCTCATAGAGAAATCCATCAGAAACCAAAACAAAAGATACATATCAAGGCATACCACAGAACTCCACTGAGAAGATAATGTTCTTGTTATGCCTAAAAGGTCTTTGGATAACTGTTTTTTAATGTAGAAAATCTTAAGTATAATTTTAAAATTCTAGTTATTGCTCTATTGTTTGTGGCATTTAGATTACTACTCAGATTTTGTTAGCCAAATTAATGTATACATTATCAATGACATTCTAACTCTTATATATTCTGATATATATATTTTTATTTTAAATACATATTTCTTTTATTTTTTAAAGATAATTAGAATACATAAATGTTACACAAAAAATATAAGGATTCCTGTATATCCCACTCCACACACTTCCTACACCCTCCCACATAAACAACATACTTCATTAGTGTGGCACATTCATTTCAATTGATAAATGCATCCTGGGGCATTGCCACTGAGCATGGAACATAGTTCACATTGTAGTTTACACTAACTCCCACACAATTCTGAAGGTTATAGGAGGATATATAATGGCCTATATCTGTTGTTGCAATGTCATTCAGGACAAGTCCAAAGTCCCAAATAACTGTATTACACCTACTTTTCCCTCTCCCTGCCCCCAGAGGCTCCAGTGACCACTACCTCCAGATCAATGTTGTAATTTCTTCCATTGCCAGAATCACAATATGTCTATAGTACAATAACAGTAAGTCACTCTAGTCCATAGTAATTTCCCCAATCATGAGGATTCTGGGATGGTGATGCCCACTCCACCTCTAATTGAGAGGGGGCTAATTCCCATGGGCTGATGGATGAGACAAACCTGCTTGAAGTTGCAGACTCTCTGTTCCTTGGGATGGTCATTGTCCATCACATCTCCTTGATAGTTTTCCTGGGTGAGTTCAATGAACTGGAGAGTAGGTGTTGCAACTCCACTGAGGCTCAGGGATCAACTGGCACATGGACAGCCAAAAGACTCAAGTCTCTTGTATGTACACCTACCAACACCAGCATCAAGTATAGGTTCAAATTTAAGGGAGAGATGAGCCATGTTTAGGGAAGACATAACTGGGTAAAACTCAGTCACTCTCAGGAGCACAAACTATAAAGTACAGCCCACTAGCATGGAACAAAACTCCATAACTATCTGCCCTGACCATAGCACCTGCATGTCTCCAGAACTCTCAGGGGTCTCATTATTTGGGGTAGTATCCACTTTGGCTGTCTATGAGATCCTGCTGAGATGTGCATAAGCATTACCCCTGAGATCACCTCCCAACACTTTTTGAAGTCTCTTAGCCATATAAACTCACTTATCTTTATCTTTTCCCCTTTTCTTTGAGGTCTTTTTCCAGTTGCATTGCTGGTTGGTTCCTGGTAGTAATCCCTCAATGCCAGGGATGCTTATCCCTGGGATTCACGTGCCATGCTGGAGGAACGTAATGCATTTATATGCTGAATTTGGCTTAGGGAGAGGTCTCATTTGAGCAACAAGGAGGTTCTCAAGAGGCAGCTCTTAGGCACCCCAAAACAATAGGCCAAGTTGCAATTTCAAGAGCAAAGGCTGACATGCACAGTTGTTAATGTCAACAGCCCATCAATGGACCATCTTCCCTTGCCAGTTATTGCCCCTGCACTTGGGGGACTGTTGCTGCTCCATTAGAGAATGTGAAAGAGCTCTCCAGGATGTGAATTCTCAGCTATTGTATGAATCTCCACCCACTGTGACAATGCCCCATTAATATTTGAACACATTTATACCCCTTATATGTATGTCCAATTGAACTTCCTCCCATATGAGTCAAGACCATAAGGGTTTTGGAAAATGATATAAAGAAACATTTAGAGGATCTTGTAATAGGAAATGTTTCATGAACTTCACACTCAAAGCACAGCAGAGAAAGAAAAAATAGATAAATGGGAGTGTAGCAGTTTGGCAGTTTGATATAGTTATGATTTCCAAAAATAGATATTGGATTATGCTTGTAAAGAGGTCTGTTCATATGGGCAAGATTAAGTTATGATTAGGGTGTTGACTGGACCAAGTCAGTAGGGCATTGAGCCCCACCCCTTGGTGGGTGAGGTCTCAAAGATAAAAGACATGGCAAAGGATGAGTTGGAGTTTTGATGTTGGAGTTCTGATACTGGAGCCCGGTGAAGTAAACACAGAGGAGCTTGGTTGTGAGGAAGGAGAGATAGCCCCAGGAAAAGAGATGAGCCATTTGCCTGACAGTACACTGCTGGCCTTGTGGAGAGAGACAAAGCCTAGTGAGCCTCATAGTCTACAGCTGACATTGTGGAGGAAAGAGAGGAGCTAAGCCCCCAGAGAAACAGAGCCCTGGGAAGAGAGGAACCCAAGAAGCCTGAAAGCTGGCAAACGTTGGCAGCTACCTTGCTCCAACATCTAGCAACAGACTTTGGTGAGGGAAGACCCTTATACTTTATGGTGTGGTAACTGTAAGCTTCTACTCCAAATAAATACCCTTTATAAAAACCAACTGATTTCTGATAATTTGCCTCAGCACCCCTTTTGGCTGACTAATACAGGGACATCCTGAAAATAAAAAAAAATTTTCACCTCAAAGGAGTTTACCAAGAAATTAAAAAGGCAGCCTACACAATGGAAGAAAATATTTGGCAACCATATATTTAATAAGAGGTTAATATCCAGTATATATAAAGAAATCCTACACCTCAAAAAAATAAAAAGACAAACAAGCCATATAAAAAATGTGCAAGTGACTTGAAAAGACATTTCTCCAAGGAAGAAATACAAAAGATAAAAAAGCACATGAAAAGATGCTTAACATCACTAGTTATTAGGGAAATACAAATCAAAACTACAATGAGATACTCTTACACCCATTAGACTGGCAGCTATTTAAAAAAACAGAGGACTACAAGTTTTAGAGAGGATATGGAGGAATGGGAACCTTCATTCACTGCTCATGGTAATGTATAATGGTCCAGCCATTGTGGAGGACAGTTTGGCATTTCCTCAAAAACACTAATTATAGAACTGCCAAAAGATCCAACAATTCCACTGCTGAGTATGTACATAAAATATTTGAAAGCAAGGATATGAATAGATATATGCACACCAATGTTCATAGTGGCATTATTCACCATTGCCAAAAGGTGAAATCAACCCAAATGCCCATCAATAGAAGAATGGATAAACAAAATGTGGTGCATACATACAATGGAAAATTACTCAGCTGTAAGAAGGAATTCAGTACGAACACATGGGATAACATGGATGAATCTTGAGGACCTTATGTTGAGTGAAGCAAGCCAAGCATTGAAGGACAAATATTACATGACCTCTTTGAAATGAATTAAGCAAATTGAGCAGACTCAGAGAGCTAGCATCTGGAAGATAGGCTTACAGGAAATAGAAAGGGAGAATAAAGTTGTTGGACAATTCCCATATGGGCGAAATCTATGATAATGTGGAAATGAGTAGTTGTGCAGTGAAGGGACGTGACAGGGGTATAGTGATATATTGGGTTGGGCTGTGCAAGCTAGACAGGGTGGTAAATAGTGGAGGATGTGTTGGATGGTACATGGAACTGGGAGGAGGGTTGGGGAAAGTAGCAGATGAACACTATCTATTGGTGGTTATGTTGTTGAAACTACAATGTTGAGAAAGCTCTTTTGGCAATATGACAAGAAGGGTTATTGGTTTTGGGTGTTGGACAGGGGAGCATTTGGGACAGGGCACACCTGGGGCCATCTTCTAGAGAATGTGTGAGTCACCATTTTGTTGTAGTGTGTTGTATCACTGGGTGGAGAGCCACATAATGAGTGGGAAGGGGTTGTACCCCATATTGGAGAGGCCTGGTATGTCCTCAAACAGAGGGAAGGGTGTATCTTGAGATCATGAGTTTTTCCTAATAAGGGAGGATAGACTAATATGTCAAGCTCTCAGCATTGTTGCAAGTATCTATGAATCTTGTCTTTCAAGGACTGAAGCCTGGTGGTCGCCCTGGGCAATGAAGGGAAAGGGAAAGAAGGAATAGAAAACATGGAAGATGAGGCATTTATGGGACAATGGAAGTATTCTACATGATCTCACAATGATGGGTACAGGCCGTGTTAAATTTCATCAAAATTTTATAAAAGTGTAAATCTAAAATGGAAACAATAATATAAACCTTTGACCATGGTTAGTAGCTATATTTCAATATTTGTACATCAGTTGTAACAAATATACCATCCACATGTAAAAAGATTATTAATATGGGAAGGAGTAAAAGGGGGAGGAATTTGGGTACATGAGAGCCCCCTATATTCTATATGTGAATTTACTGTGACCTAAAACATCTTTGAAAGCAAAATGAAAAAAAGTTAGACACTGGGGGAAAAATGGAATAAAATATCACTGTACATACAGGACAACAGATATTACTGTGATGAACAGCAAAATGACAAACATTTTATCTTTTATTTTTAAAATATTTTCCATTATTTTATAATATCCCAATTTCTTTTTTTAATTTATTTTAGTTTTAGATTTTCTTAATTATTATGAATTTTATTTATTATGTTTAAACCTATCATTTTTATTTCATTTTCCTATTCATTGCATTTGGTGATATATTTGGCTTTATTTTTGAAAAGGTTTTGGATTATAGAAGGGTTACAACTGTGGCAAGGAGGATCATTGGTGTGGGGTGTCAGTGATGGTGGATACAAGGGAGGAAGTTAACCTGGGAATACATATAAGGTATATAAATGTGTTCAAATATTCATGGGACACTGCCACAGTAGGTTGACATTCACACAATCAAAAGAATATTGAATTCCTATCCTGGGGAGCTCTGCCACATTCTCTAATAGAACAGCAACAATCCCCCAAGTACAGGGGCAATGACTAGTGAAGAAGGATGGTCCATTGATGTGCCCGTAATATTGATGACTATGCTTATGAGCCTTTGCTCTTGAAATTACAACTTAGCTTAGTGTTGTAGGGTGCCTAAGAATTATCTATTAGGAGACTCCTTGTTGCTCAAATCTGGCCTCTCTCTAAGTCAAACTGAGGATATAAATGCATTACCTATCCCCAAGCATGGGACATGACTCCTGGGGTGAGACTCCCTGGCACCGAGGAATTACTAGCAAGCACCAGCTGGTGATATAACTGGAAAAAGACTGAAAAAAATAGGGAAAATGTAAAGACAAATGAGTTTATAGGGCTAAGAGTCTTCAAAGTGAGTCAGGAGGTCATCAGAGAGGTAATGCTTATGCATGTCTCTGCAGGATCTCATAGACTGTCAAAGCAGATACTACCTCAAATAGTAGGGCTCCTGAGGGCTCAGGAAACACCCATGTCCTATGGTCATGGTGGATAGCTCCAGAGTTTTATGCCTCGCAAACGGGCCTTTCTTTGGTGTTTGTGTGAGAGTTGGATTCAGATGTGATTTCACTATACTTACTTGTTCTGTCCATTTTGTTTCATCCTATAGTTGGTGCTGGAGGTGATAGGTGTACATCCAAGAGACTTGAATCTCTGGGTTGCCCATACATCAGCTGGGCCCTGAGCCTCAGCAGAGTTGCAACACCTACTCTCCAGTTCATTGGACTCACCCAGGACAACTAATGAGGAAGTGAGAATGGGCAGCCTCCACACTAGGGAATCTAAAGAGTCTACAAGTGCAAGCAAGAGAGTCCCATCCATCAGCCATATGGGTCAAAGCCTGCTCTCAACTAAAGGTAGAGTGGGCATCACCATCTCAGAATCCTCAGTATTGGGGAATAAAATGTGGAGTAGAGTGTACTTACTGGTATTCTACTATAGACATATTGTGATTCTAGGAATGGAAGTAATTGCATCATGGATGTGGAGACAGTGCTTACTGGAGGTGCTGAATTCAGGGAGAGGAAAAAAGAAGTGTAATATGGAGGCATTTTCAGGACTTGGAATTGTCCTGACTGATATTGCAATGACAGATACAGGCCATTATATATATGGCATAACCTACAGAATTGAATGAGAAAGAGTGTAAACTACAATGCAAATTATAATCCATTCTTACTGGCAATGCTCCAAAATGTGTTCATCAATTGCAATGAATTTATCTCACTAATGAAAGAAGTTGTTAATATGGGGAAAAGTGGGAGATGTGGACAGTGGATAATATGTGAATCCCTTATATTATTTATTTAGCATTTTAGGTATTCTACGTATCTTTTAAAAATAAAAAATAGATTTAAAAATTAAAGGGCTAACAAAATAAAATGGACAATTAAGTTTAGCTCTCATATAAAGGATGAATAAAATTATTAAATTAACTGAACTCAAACAAAATTAAATTTTATATTAAATTTGTTTACCATTCCTATTGACACATCAATTGTACAAAAAATTATTAAAGCTGAATCAATCGATAAAGTGACCCCTCTTTATCTGCCTGTCAGTAGTAGGCAGAGTGTGGAATAAGTACTTTAGTTCAATGCACAAACACCTTGTGAAGATCTCAATTTTGGCTGTATACCTAAAAGCAAGTTGAACCTGGGACTCTGCCCAGGTTTAGTTTGCATACAGTATATGTGGCTTACCATAAACTGATCCCTTCAGAGACAATGTGTCACCAGGCACTTCTGTATAGAAATTAATGATGCTAAGAAGTGGTAAAATGATGTGGAATGTGGGAGGAGGTGTTGGGGGGGGCGAGGGCCGTACGGAGGCTCTGAGCGTGCTGCCCAAGAAAACCGAGGCGTGGACACCGTTTTGGCACCGAATGCCGCAACCAATCAGGAGCGGATGCCTTTGCAGCTACCACAGCCAATCGGCTGCTGACATCTGTAGCAATCTCTCCTTACCGTGTGCTTTAAGATGGCCACCACAGCTCAGCACCATCCCCTTTCTAGCATATACCTTATATGGACATAAACCCATCCCAACCAATCAGAATCTGCCCAGTATGCCTTACCCTTTCCCCGTTTCATCCCACCCCTCCCGCTCTTTATAAATATCAGATCCTGCCTAATAAAGTTGGACTTGGAAGCCCAGCCTCGTCTCCGGAGCATGTGGTAGTCTCCGTAATCGTTACTCATCGTCCGCTGGTAACCGGGAAGTGTCCGTCTCCCCACTCGTCTGTGGCTCGAGACGCAGACACCGGCCTTTGGCTCGCTGTGCTCGGGGACGCCTGAGCCCGGTGGGCCACAACCCCCCTCCCTTCGTCCCCCGACCGCCCGATCACCAAGGGAACCGCCCCAGGGGTGGCGATCGGTGGCGGCGGCAGGCGGCGGTGGTCAGCGGTGGTCGGCAATCGGCAGCGGAGCCTGCGAGGAATCACGCCGACAGCTGGCGCCCAAACAGGGACCATCGTCGCAAGCTGGGACCCCATCGAGACTAGACAGGGACCAGTGGTAATCACGCCGTGCGCACTTTCAGGTGAGTAACCCCGTGTAAATATTTTCCCTCATGGGCAACCTTCCCTCTTCCGTAAAAACCCCTCAGGCCCAGATCCTCCATGCGCTGCTAGCCAGCCGGCGCATTAAGATTTCTGAAAAGGAGCTTGCACAATACTGGGACCTGATTGTCCAATTCAACCCCTGGCTAACTACAGCCTCCTTATGGGATCCTCAAACTTGGGCTAAACTTTTAAAACGCGTGCGCTCGGCTGAGGTTCATGAAGGGAAAAACTTCCCGCTTGGCCTTATCCCAGCTCTACTTGCCATCTGCGCCTGCTTGACAGGCGCCCCGCCTGAGGATCCGGCACCCACTCCCCCTGACCTTGATAAAGAATTGGATGAAAAAAAGCAATCTCTCCCGTGTTTAGCCGAATCCCCGGGCACTGAGGCCTCTCCTCCATATACTGGTGCGGAGGCTCCTCCTTTGTATGCTGCCTCTGCCTAGCCTTATCCATCTTTGTCTCAGTTCCACTCAGGTTCCACGCCAAACCTTCCCGTGGAAGCATCCCCTCCCCCCAGGTCACTCGATACATTCAACGAAGGCAAATTTCACTTAAAGGATCCCTTCCCCCCTGAAACGTCTCTGTGCCTAGAAGAGGCCCCCTTCCCCCAAAATCCCTCCGTTAGGAAAGCCCCTCCTCTGTGGGGGGACCTCACTGCTTCAAGAGAGGAGGCCCCTCTCCCTAAGCGGTCCCCACCCCAGGTATTTCCAGTGAATCAGCACCCGCTGTGCCGAACGCCCCAATCTCTGGTATCCCCACGATTATAAGACCATAACCACCCTCCGGAAAGCCGTCCAAGAGGATGGCCTTAGCAGCCCATATGCCCAAATGCTATTGGATAATATCTCCCTACAAATTAATTGCCCCATCGATTGGCAGAACTTAGCTCGTGCTATTTTGGCCCCCGGTGACTATATCACTTGGAAGGCTCTTTATTACGATGAGGCCAAGGCCTTAGCCCGCCGAACCAGAGCCTCAAAATCCGCCATAACAGCTGACGCGCTAAAAGGCGAGGGCGCTTACTCCTCCCCCGAAGCACAAGCGGATAATGATGACAGCTATTTTGAGCAATGCCGCCTCTGTGCTCAACGAGCCTTTCAAAAAGTAAATCCCAAGGGTGTCCCTATTGTGATGTCTCAGTTAGTTCAGAAGCCCAATGAAAGCTTTGCTGATTTCTACAGCAGAGTCAAGGAAGCCATAGAGCGTAAAGTGGCACATGCAGCCACCGCACAGGCCCTTATAACCAGCCTGCTGTGGGAAGGCGCGAACGGAGAATGCTGCAAAGCTATCGCCCCGCTTAGAAATGGCACTCCTGAAGACTGGGTACTCGCTTGTAGGGATATAGGTTCTAATTCTGCTGCTGTCTTAGCCGCCTCCCTTGCGGAGCATGAGGATAAAACGATTGCCTCTTTAACTGCTTCTCTAACTCAGGCACTAGCCATCTCCATTAACGCAGTCACACACGCTGGTGCATGCTTCTCGTGTCATCAAAATGGCCACTTTGCGTGAGAGTGCCCAAATAGACCCGCCCCATCTGTTCCCTTCACTCCGCCCCCAGTCCAAGCAAGAAACAAGCCTCCCTTCAAATGCCCCCTGTGCAGAAAGGGCTTCCACTGGAAGGAAGACTGTCGGTCTAACTTAGACATAGACGGTCATCCATTGCCATCTTTAAACTTCCTACGGGGCACCTCTCAGCCCTGCCCCTAAGAGAGGATTCCTCCAACATCCAGCCCTTCATACCTTCCTCACATAGCAACACCAGCCCTTCTCCTTTACCTGAATGTAATTGTCCCTGTAGAATGAAAGGGCTCGTGCAACAGCCCTGTGGTAGAGACTGGCAATCCGAACACGCCCTGCCCCGCAAACAGCCCAACCAGGTCGGGATATATTGGACAGTCCCTATTACCCAGAGCAAAGCATGGCTAACTCTTTCAGTGGAAGGACAGAAAATAAAGGGACAGATAGATACAGGAGCTGACATCTCGGTCCTTTCCGCCAAGGACGTTAGCCCCTCCTGGCCATTAGAAGTAGGCCCTATCATACAGGGAGTAGAAGGCCTGCGAACCTCCCAACGAACGCGTCATCCACTTGGCTGGTCTGATTTGGAGGGACGTTCAGGCAAATTTCGACCCCTTGTCCTGCCGCACTTAGATAACACCCTCTGGGGCAGAGATGTTTTCACCCAACTCGGAGTAATGTTAACCACCGTAAAAAAACCCAATTGTAAAGGCCACTGCTCCACCGTTAATGACTGTTAAAAAGCCTGCCTTACCAAAGCTCAGGTGGGATACTAGCAGTCCAATTTGGGTGGACCAGTGGCCACTGCCTCGATCAAAGCTTCCACACCTTCTAGAGTTAGTCCAGCAACAATTAGCTATGGGCCACATGGAACCCTCTACCAGTCCCCATAACTCTCCAATTTTTGTCATACAGAAAAAAGCCTCAAATAAGTGGAGGCTGCTCCATGACCTCAGAGCCATTACTTCACACATGGAGAAAATGGGGTCCTTACAGCCCGGCCTTTCCCACCCTTCTGCCATTTTTCACAATAATTACATTTTTACAGTCGATTTGAAAGACTGCTTTTTCTCTATTCCCTTACACCCTGAGGACCGGCCATTCTTTGCCTTTACTGTTCCATCCATTAATAATGCAGTTCCCGCTGAGCAGTTTCAATGGACAGTGCTTCCCCAGGGTATGAAAAACAGCCCCACCTTATGTCAGCTTTTTATCCGCCCTGCCATACAGCCGCTAACTGAGTACTGTCAGGTGATCCATTACATGGATGATGTTCTGATAGCCCACCCTGACCCCGAACGTCTCCACACTTGCTTTAAAGTGCTTCTTTCCAACCTTGACCAACTGGGGCTGCAGATTGCTGTTGAGAAAGTTCATCGCTCCCCTTTTGAATTTTTAGGATACTGTATATCCGACAGAGTCTCTCCTATCTCTCCAATTATACAGCTCCCAGACATCTGCACCCTAGCGAAACTTCAAGAAATTTGTGGGACCATTAACTGGGTCTGACCTCACCTGAACATGACTACCTTTGAACTTAAGCCACTTTTTGAGTTATTAGAAGGTGACTCTGACCCAAGGAGCCACAGAACTCTTACTAACTCTGCCCGAGACTGCATAGAAAATCTCAATACAAAAATACAAGATTTGCCCCTGGATCGGTTCGATCTGAATACTCCTTTAATGGCCGTTGTCCTAGCCACAAAAGGAGTGCCCACTGGAGTCCTTTTTCAGACAAACCCCCTGTATTGGGTCCACCTTGCCTATAGCCAACTAGGAAAAATTGTTCCACATGCAACCGCCGTTTGCATACTAGGCAGAAAGTTACAGAAAACAGCCATACACCTCTACGGTGTGGAGCCGGATACCCTAGTGCTTCCCTTTACAGCAGAACAGACCGACCACCTTGCCACAAATAACTTAGACATGCAACTCCTATTAGAGGGCTTTCCAGGAAGGATTGATAATCATACTCCCAAACACCGACTCCTTATTGCCCTCACACAGCTCCCCTGCACCCACCGTCCTTCCGTTTTCCCTTCCTCCACCCTGATTCCTGAAGCACCCCTTGTCTTTACTGATGCAAATAAACAATTCAGTTGCTTCATTCTCAAACAGAAGGGCCACACGGACAAAATTTGGAGGGAGCAGCATGGTGGTTCTGTCCAGTTTGGTGAACTTTTTGCCATCTATAATGCTCTTTTACACCATCAGAACCTGCCACTAAATATCTTTACTGACAGCGCTTAT
>JAQZBX010037179.1:0-23894 GCA_029593785.1 Cabassous unicinctus | reverse complement strand
GTAAGTAATATCTCCTAAAAGAGTGATACAATTGAGAAAAACACTATAAACATTTCAAAAGATAAACAATGGTACAGCATTGTGAATGCAATTTAATACCACTGAATTGTATACTGGCCAATTGTTAAAATGGAAAATTTTAGGTTATATATATGTGACTAGAAAAAAAATTTTTTTAAATAGAACTGTACCATACCAAGAGTAAACCCTAATATAAACTATGGACTAGAGTTATAGTAATAATATTGTTTTGTCAATTGTAAGAGAATTAATATACAAATGATTAAAATTTTAATAATAAAGAAAACTTGTGGGGGCAGGTTATATGGGACTCTGTACTTTACATGATTTTCTGTAATCCAATGACTGTTCTAAAAAAAAATTTTTAAAGATAAATGACAAATTGAAAAAAAAGTTGCAATTTATGCCATATAAACAAAGAGTGAATTTTCCTATGTAGAAAGAGCAAGTAGAAATAAGAAAAAGGCTAACATTCTAAAAGAAAATTGACAAAGTATATGAATAAATAGTACATAGACAAAGAAATACAAATGGCAATTTAAAAGATGCTCAACTTCATTCTTAAAAAGAAAAATGTCAATTCAGCATACATTGAGATGCCATTTTTTACCTACAGATAGGCAGAAATTCAGATGTTAGACAATACACTTTGATAATGAGACTGTGAGGAAACAAACCTTTCCTTGTATATTGTTGTTGGGAATGAAAAATGGTTCAACTCCAGGGAAAGTAATTTGGTAATATCAACATGACAAATGTGTTTATTCTTCAAACTTCAATCCCACTCTGAACTTTTTGTATTATGCAATCAAAACTACAATAAATTTTAAAACTGCCTACAGAGGCCAAAGTTTTAACACTGGCAGAATCTGGATTGGAAGGGAAAGTATATACCCAAAGCCTATTCACAGGAATCTAGAAACCTCAGCAAGAGTTTTCTGAATTGAAAGCAAAAGTTTATTCCAGCTATTCATATATATTTTGAGGAACAGTGGTAAAGAATCATATTCTTATATGGCATCTCCCTGTTTTGCCATCCTCTTTTATTCTGTTGTTGTTTTGTTTTAACAGCTTTACTTAAGGATAATTGATAATTGATGCTGCATAAATATCAAGTTTTTTCTTATTAATATATATTGAAACCACCAAAATCAAGATAATGATCATACGTCACAAGAGTTGCCTTTTGCTCCTTTATAAGCCCTCCCTCCCTCCACTTCTCCACCTCTTCTTTCAGCTGGAGCAATTATTGATTTCCTTTCTGTCTCTAAAGATTATTTTGCACTTTAAAAGAATGCAGCATAAGTGGAATTATGGTATGTTCCCTGGCTACTTTCTTTCAATATAGTTATTTTGAATTCATCCATTTTGTGTCATATATTCCTTTTTATAACAGAGTAGTATTCTGTTATATGGACATGCCATAAATTGTTTATCCATTCACTTGTTGGGGGACATTTGGGTTTTTGCCAGGCTGGGGCTTTCACTAATTAAGCTGCTCTGAATTAATATAAAATATGAATCACATTGATGTTAGTTGAAATTACAATTAAGATTCCAGGATCATATATAACTAAGATAGCATTGCCTCACAATGATAAGGTGGAATTTTAGGTTTCCCCTGTATTTAAACACAAAAGAGACATAAAAGATATTAATGGATGGTGAAAGGCAAAAGTGCTGAATTTATGGAGGCAGGCTAACCAAGATATACCAGAAGCCCTCAGGTAATGTTATTCAAAGGTGCTCCATTTCATTGTGAGTATTGAGCCCTATCAGAGTGAGATATCCCAAACTGCTAATGGTCTGAAAAAAGGAAAACTAAACATCCTGACACAATGGTCTGTAGAGAAGACAGGCCTGTGTGTGAAATGAGAGACCTGTATGAATGTAATTGTAACTCAGCCTCAAATTTGTAAATATCTGGGACTCATTTTATTTATCATAAAACTGAGTTTTAACTTCCTTAGTTAAGGAAAATTATTTTTCTGTGAATCTAATGAGTTTTTTTTCATGATATACTAAAAAGTAATGCAAGAATACTGCATAACTTTGTAATAGCAATAAAGTTAATCTAGAAGCAACATATATGCAGAAAATCTAGTGTGTTTTTCCCAGTGATTGTTTAAAATTAATAATATATCCACAAAATTATTTTTAAACAGAATCAGGGAAGTCATTTGTGAACCAGTAACTATGGGTAAATGTAAATTAATGGTAACCCTGATTAGAATTTAGTTTCTCAAAGACAACTTCCAGGCCTCTACCTTTCTCCATTTTCATCCTGTGGTCAAAGTTTAGCTATCTCTAAATGGAAACTCCCCTAGAGCAAAAAATTTGTCTATTTTCTAGCAATTCTCATTGTTTATTATGGATACAGTCTCATATAGGAAACTTATCATAAATTGTTTTAATTTATTGAAATAGAGTATCTGTTAAAAACCTTTGTGAAACAAAAATGATTTTGATTAAAGCTTGGAATTAAATTGACAAAAAAAAAACAAAACATGATTGATTTGCACTCAGTTTTAGTTGAGCAATTTTTTGCCCCATTCCAAAAATAACTCTTGACAGATTGTTGACAATATATGGATGTAGAGTACTTTAAAATTTTGCAAAGAATTCTATTGCTAGAAACCATAGGACAGTATACAGATGGCCGTGGTAGTACCTTAGGGGAAATCACAGTGGAGAGAAGTCAGTTTCTCTAAGGATTATTTAAGGAAGAATTTCTGCTCATGTAATGATACCATGGTCCTCTCAGCAGTCTAGTAAGATCACGATTAAGAAAGAAGTTTCTTCATTTTGGATCAATGCAATTTCACATGTACAAATGGAGGCATTTTTTAAAGGTTTAAACTTGAGTCTGGGTCTTTAAACACAGTTTGAATCTTGAGATGAGTTAATTGCTTAAATTAAATAAATTATACATCCAATATTTTTGTTCCTCTGTAACTTAGAAAAAGATCAGGCTTGTGTGAACATGTGTGTGTGTACTTAATACATTACTGAATATTTGGTAGCAACAAGAATTTTGTTCTTTTTCAAGATTTCAGTGCAAATTAGAAGCAACTTCTGAGACTCAAGAAGTAATGATCCTTACCACTACAACATATGGTGTATATTTCTTTCTTTCTTTCTGTACCCACTCTAACTTTCTTTCTGCTTCATTTGGAAATATTGTTCCTAGCACCATACCTCTCTGTTGGGTCATTTTTCCTCTTGAATGTTATTCTCTTATTGAATTTGTTTCTTTTATTAAATTTTACAAAATGTAAATAACAACTGATCTAGAAGGAATGGCATGCCCAGAATTAGGTTGCTTCAAAAAGGTATATGTGTTGGACAATGGCTGCCCCAAGAACAGAGAGTGTCTGCAACTGCAAGCAAGACAGTTCCATCCATCTGCCCCATGGTATCTTAGCCCCATCTAAATTAGAAGAGTTGGTATCACCACCCAAAAATCATCAAGATTGGAGAATGAACAATAGAATAAAGTAGGTATTATTATTCTACTATAGACTTATTGTTATTTTAGCAATGGAAGAACTTTTATCATTGATATGGAGTCAGTGGCCACCTTAGGTCCTGAGGGGAGGAAAAGGGAAAAATAGGTATAATATGGAGGCATTTTCTGGACATTGGAATTATCCTCCATGCTGTTGCCATGACAGATACAAGCCATTATATATTTTGCCATAACTTACAAAATTGTGTGGAGCAGAGTGTAAAATATAATGTAAACAATAATCCATGGTTAGCAGCAATGCTTCAATGTGTGTTCATCAATTGTAACAAATGTACCACACAAATGAAAGATGATGTTAATATGGGAAATGTGGGAGTAGGATGGAATGGGGCAAAAAAAAGTGAAGGCCCAATGTGTGTGTGGAAAATGTGGGACCACCCCTGCTCTTGGAAGGGATGTGCATTGCACCCTACTTTTCAGGAAGAGTGCTGCTTCCTTAGTACTAAGATACAGAGAGACTTTGCCCCAGATTTCAGACAGCCTGACCACTACTCAAGACCTTGGACAGTGTGAAGACTATGCCTCAAGGTTTGTGGAGAGCCAGAACACCACACCAATTCTAATATAGTGTAAGGCCTATGCCCTGAGTTTTGTGGAGAGCTTGGCCACAATCCCAGAAATTTGGGCCTTTGCCCCAGGATTTGTGTAGAGCCTGGTTGGAATTTCCATGCTTTGATTGGACAGAGAGTATGACCCAATGTTTGGGGAGAACGTGACTACTGCACAAGTGCTTGTAAAGGGTGTGCCTGCTACTCTATTAGGCCCATTGGTAAAAATACTGACTTACATATTATTCACAGATCTTTAGTTTTAATGGAGTTTACCATGCTGGGTTTCAGTATTGTTTGGGACCCATGAACCCTGTTTTCCTTCCAATGTCTCCTTATTGGAATTCCCTCCATGAATTTGCTTTTTATCAGAGTAATTGTATGTTTAAGAAAAATTACAGACATGATTTTGGTATGTTGTGTTTCCATTGGCTTTTGCCTCAAGATAATTCATAATTTCTCTTGTTTCTCATTTGACTCACTGTTTGTGTGTGTTGTTTAATTTCCACATATTTGGAAATTTACCACTTATCCCTTTGTTATTGATTTGTAGCTGCATTTCCTTGTATTTGGAGGTGATGCATTGTTTGATTTCAGTAACTTTGAATCTATTTGAAACTTGTTTTGAAACGTAACATTTGGTCTAACCTGGAGAAAGGCCTAGGTGTACTAGAGAAGAATATGTATTCTGCTGCTTTTGTGGGGGAAGCTCCACATATTTCTCTTAGGTCTAGGTGGTTTATAATATCATTCAAGTCCTCTAATTCCTTATTGAACTTCTCTGTAGTTGTGCTATTATTGAATGTGATATATTGAAGTATCCTACTATTAATATAGAATGGTCTGTTCCTTCTTTAAAATCTGTCAATATGTTCTTCAAGCTTTTTTCATGGATTATCTGGATAGGTGCATATATATTAGTTGTTAATTTTTACGTCTTCTTGTTGAATTAACCCCTTTATCACTATATAGTGACCTTCTTTTCCCTTTTAACAGTTTTTGACTTATAGTCTATTTTATATGATATTATTACAGTTATTTCAAGCTCCTTTTTGATTACTATTTCCTTGACATTTTCTTTTCCATCCTTTTACTTCCAATCAAATTGTGGTCTTGAATTTAATGTAAGCCTCTTGTAAAGAGCAAATATTTCATTGTTTTTCATCCATTCTGCCAATCTCTGTCTTTTTATTTGAGAATTTAATCCACTTATACTTATAGTGACTATAGATAAAACAGGATTCTTCTGATATTTTGCTATTTGGTTTTTGTTCATCTTAAACCATTATTTTACTTTAATTCTTCCATTAATACTTAATCATATAATTATTTGATGTTTGTTTTTGTACCATATTGTGTCTCTTCTCATTTACTTCTGCATGTAGTTTATATATATATTTGTCATTACCAAGGAGCTTAAATTTAATATCCTAAATCTTCAATATTCACAAGTAATTTCATACCAACTCAATTTCAATAGCTTACTCATACAAAGCTCCTATAACCTTGGTACCCACCTTATCTTACATGTTAAAATTATATATTTACATATTGAATATCAACATTCTCTAGTAGGACAGCAAGAGTCCCCAAGTGCAAGGGCAATGTCTTGTGAAAAAAGACAGACCATTAGGCCAGGCCATTGACATTGATGACCATACTTATGAACCTTTTCTTGTGAAATTGAAACTTAGCTTAGCATTATATACTGCATAAGAGCATTGCTCAAATGTTGCATGGGTCATGACTCCCCAGGATGAGAATTCAGGGCATAAAGGGATTATTACCAAGTGTCAACAAACAATGCATCTGGAAAAAGACCTGGACCAAAAAGAGAAATGATAAATACAAATGAATTTTTATGGCTAAGAGATATCAAAGTGAGTTGGGAGGTCACTCCAAAGGTTACACTTATGCAAGTCTCAGCAAGATCTAATTAACAGCCACAGTAAACAGTGCCTCAAATAGTGTGACTACTGAGAGCTCTAGAAAAATCTAGAAACTAAAATCAGGGCAGACAACTCAGGAAACTGGCACCTGTCAGTGGGCCTTACTTTGGAATATATGCTCCCAAGTGTAAAAGAGTTAGACTCATTTATAGGTTCTCTACACATGGCTCTTGTCCTTTTGATTTGAGCCTATGATTAGCACTATACTTGATAAATTTTGTGTCCCAGAGACTTAAATTTTGGTTCATCCATTGCCAGTTGAGTACTGAATTTCAGCAGAGTTGCAACACCTACTCTCCAGTTCAAAAGAGATGATGATGGACAATGTCCATCCCAAGGAGCAAAGAGTGCCTGCAACTGCAAGCAAGGTAGCTCTATCCACCAGCCAGATGGGATTTGAGCCCATTAAATACTTGGAGAATATTAAAAATGCATATAATTATACTTAAAAATTAAATTAAAAATATAAAAATTTTGTCCTATATATAAAGGATTTCTGCTGATTTCACTTCAGAATAATTCATGAATAAAAGACTAGTTATATAATGACCTGCATTTGTCATTGCAATATCATTCAGGACAATTCTCAAGTCCCAAAAATGCCCCTGTATTACACATGTTTTTCACTCTCTCTGCCTTCAGAACCTCCAGTGGCCACTGCCTCCACATCAATGATATAATTTCTTCCATTGCTAGAAGCACAATAAGTCTATAGTAGAATACCAGTAATTCTACTTTAATCCATACTTCATTCCCCAATCCTGAAGATTCTGGGATGGTGTTGTTAATGTGGAAAAATGTGAGAGGTATGGGGAGCAGGGCATATGGGAATCCCCTATATTTTTTATGTGACATTTGTGTAATTTAAGTATCATTTAAAAAAATAAAAATATATATTACAAAAAAAAAGACCAGAAAAAAAGACTGGGATTATATGAGTTGCTATTGCCATGCTTCAAAACATTTCTATACACAGAAAGATATTTTTCTTTACTACATTTTAATTTGCCCTTTTTAAATCAGTTTTTATTGATATATATTAATAAAGCATACAATCTATCTAAAGTGTACAATCAATGGTATTTGGTATAATCATATATCATCAATTCAATCATTATTAGATTATTTTCATTACTCCAAGATTGATAGTAATAATAAACAAAAAAACAGACAAAAAACTGCACCCTTAATAGTCACCTCTGAATCTCTCTACACTTCCCTTGCCATACATAGCTGCTATTTCATTTCCATTTCTCCAATTTATATTGTTGATTCATATTTTTCTTTTCTTAAGCATTTTTCAATTTTGTTTATGCATATTAATAAAGTATACATTCATCCAAAGAGTACAATTAATGGAATTTGGTGTAATCACATGTTTGTGCACACATCACCCCAATTACTCCCAAAGCACATTCTTAATTCCAATAATAAAGAAAAAACAAACAAAAATCACCACCTCTCAATCTCTCTATGCCTCACTTGGAGTACATAGCTGCTATTCTTTTTCTTTCTCTCTAGTATATTTTATTTATATTTTGTTAAAACAGAGTCTTATATTATATGCAGTATCACCCATAATTGTGTTTTACATGAGGCTCTGCTATCTTATACAGAACCATGTTACAGTTTTTAGCTTTCTTTCTAGTAATGACCTTAGACTTTCCTTTTCAACCACTGTCATACTCATACAATAGCACTGCTAGTTACAAACACCATGATATGATTTAGCCATTTCTATTCATTCCCAAAGACTTACAAACAACCTTTTTACCAATTCTGCTCAGATTATCTTTTGGCTTTCCATTCTCTAACCTCCTTCTATTTTCTGGTGACCTATATTCTAATTATTAACTCTATGGGTTTACACAGTATGTTTAGTTCAAAATGGTGCAATCATATAGTGCCTGTCCTTTTGTGTCTGGCTTGCTTCATTCAACATAATGTCCTCCATGTTAATCCATGTTGTCATATGCTTCATGACTTCATTTCTTCTTACTGCTGCATAATATTCCATCATGTGTATAAAACGCAATCTGTTTGTCCATTCATCAGTTGATGGAAATCTGGTTGTTTCTAATTTTTGACAATCATGAATAATGTCACTATGAACATCAGTGTGCAGATGTCTGTTCATGTCTCTGCTTCCAGTTCTTCTGGGTATATAGCTGGTAATGGATTGCTGGGTCACATGACAAGTCTATATTCAACTTCATTAGGAACTACCCAACAGTCTTCTACAGTGGCTGTACCATTCTACATTCCCAACAACAGTGAATAAGTGTTCCTATCTCTCCACATCCTCTCCAACATTTACAGTCTTCTGACATTTTAATAGTGGCAAGTCTAATAGGTGTGAAATGATATCTCATTGTAGTTTTGATTTGCATTTCCTTAATCATTAGTTTTTATGTGTCGTTTTTAATTTGACTGAATTATAAGCCTCTGATGGCAGGATCATATTCAATTTTCAGGGAATCAAAATATTTACCAAACTTTCAATAAATGTTTGTAATTACCTTTTATATATAATGCTTTTTATAGTACAGATATATATTTTTAAATTTCTCTTGGATTTTTATAAAAAAAATAGTCACCATAAATCAGCAAAAGTACCACTCATCTCATATGGTTTTCTTTAGGTTAAAATGATATTTTACAATTATTAGAAGAATATCTCATATATAATAAGTGTTCAATAAATGTGGATGGCAAAGATGGTGATAAAGATGACATGGTAATGACTATGGCATCCTGCTCCTAGTTCAATGACTATAAATGACACTATACAGCCTGAAAAGTTTTGAAAGTTCATCCAAACACATTTGCAGAAATTGGTGTTTTTGTGTTTTTTTTGGTTCAATATAATTTTTAAGGAAGTTGTGTTTACTAGTTCTCTTCACTTTTCCAATTTAAGAAATACTTAAATTTCCTTTAATTATAGTTGCTTTTATAATTTATTCCCAGGGGGACATTTGTTCACTAGAAACCTCCAGGGAAGTAACAATGATGTATTTAAACTTCACCCTCTTCCCAAGATCCAATAATTTACAGATATAATGACAGCCACTTCACATTTTTGGGTGTATTTTCTATAAGACAAGTGAGCCAGATAGCTCCTTTCCAGGCAAAGCCCTTATAAACTGTTCTATAGACAAGGCTGCATTCTACATTCTTTTGTTTCCAAACATTCTGAACCTTTCAGAAACAGGAAGAAATCTATAGATGATATTCCAACCATGGACACCACTCAAACCATTGACACAACACAAACCATACAGCTATAAACAAGACTATGAATCCATGTGCTTGATCATCCATAAATATTCTGAAGTACACTTCTGTATTTAAATAGAGAGCAAACAATATTCTTTCTTTACCATCATAGGCTGTGATCTCTTTTCTTCTTATCCTCCCTATCATAGTGATTTCCTCTTGTTCAATATCTTCTTCCTTTCACTTAGTTCCAGCCCTATGCAAACAATTAGAGAGGACTTTACTCTGTGAACTTGCACATTTAGACTCTGCCTTTCCTTTAAGTGACAAGCACACTGCTATCACCCAAAAGATATCCACAGTTGCTTACATTAAAACCACCCATTTATTAGATCACAAGAAAATCTCCTTCCAGTAATACCCTTTAGTCCAAAATTAACTTTACCTTCTCTACCAAATCCAAAAATATTTCCTTTCATTCTGCATGATTATATTCCTTCACAACTTTTTATCATATTGACACATTTAGTTCTGATTCATTAAAATAATGAGCCTGTGTGAGAGGATTCTGAAAGGTTATTGAAGCAATCACAATGTAAACTCAAACTATGATCCAAACTTATTTCTCCTCCCTGGATCATTAAATGTATACCATGCATATCAGAAATT
Organism: Cabassous unicinctus; assembly: GCA_029593785.1. Lineage (NCBI taxonomy): Eukaryota > Metazoa > Chordata > Mammalia > Cingulata > Chlamyphoridae > Cabassous > Cabassous unicinctus. The sequence continues at coordinate 13,962 of JAQZBX010037179.1, read as the reverse complement.
CATGTGTGTTGTTGCTAACTTTTATCATTAGTCAGTAAATATATAATAACAGCTATGAGTGAATAAATAACTTCAAAGAGAATGCTTACGCTTGCCAAAAAATAGAATATAAAAACTGTGCTTATCTTACAATAAAGTCAGTCGTCAGTCGTCAATTCTCACTCAATCTGATATACAACTCATCATTTCTCGCCAACGCCCTTAACCACCTTCAGCCTGTTCCCTCATGCCTCGGCTGGACCGCGGCAATTCTGAGTAGAAAGAACAGCAAACACTAAATCCAAATACTTAAGGTCTTATCTTATTTCCACAATTATTTTCAATGATGTACTAAATGATCAACTAAACTTTCTAACATTTAACTAATGTAAACTAATATTTTACCAGTATTTAACTACCTAATGCAACATATATAAAAAAGCAGTAATAAAAATTGTCATCTGTATTTAGCTTTCCCAACACTTGTCAATATCACAGTTTATTGTTTTGTAATTTGCCCTTTTAAATCAACTTCTGCTCTCAAATTGAATTTTTGGCTTCAACCAGTTTTATGGTGCAATACACATACTCTAAAACATCAACTAAATGAGCAAGTAAAAATCTCCTTCTCTGCAAAATGTTTCCTGTTTCTCTTATATTTCTGACCCTTGCATTCTAATATGGAATGAATTATAGTTGGTCCTTCTTGTTTTACCCAGGATTAGTCAAAATGCAGATGTTCTTTTTTTTTCATCCTCCTTGTTGAGTATTTGCACTGTCTTGTTGAATTCAAAGAGAAATATTGTCAGTAGAGTAAAAACAAAGATATGTTTCACCCTTTCCTTTACACTTGAAATAACTGAGAAAATTGTATTCACTCTGAAGCATGACTCTTTAGGGAGATATTAGGCTGATTTTACATTGTTTAGCTGCTGATATCACAATATGGGGGTTGACATCAATGTATCAAGTGTCATGAGCTTTAAGGAAAAAGCCTATTACATTAACATGTTGAGTTATTTCATAAATAGTTTGTCTTCTCAATCAAAACAAACCACCTTAAATACATGATTTTTATATATTAATATATAATTATATATAGTGCAACTCTGTCTGCTAGATAAATACCTTTACATCTGAATGGATCAAAGCATTAAAGCCACTGTAACATGTCTATCCAATATGAGTGTGTTTTACATCAATTGGGAATAGCTGAATGCAACGTTAGATTCCCTAAACTTAGGAGAGGCCACAAGTTTATCTAAATTTTGTTGTCACAATTTTACTGTAATTATCCTGTAATTATGAGTGAATCTCTCACTTTAGCTTACACTTATTTCAGTTTGTCACAGGGGCTGTTTATACACTGGAGAAATGATCATTTGTATGCATTAATATGCCTCCTTGAAAATAAAAATTAGTCAGTTGACATTGGTATGGTATTTCCAGGGTTAGAAGGAGGGGCCACCATAAACTTCATTTTCTGTTGCACCAAGTTTAACTGGAACAGTATGGATCACCGAAACAAAACCAGAGTCACTGAGTTCATTCTTCTAGGGTTTCAGAATGAGAAAGAAGTAGAGTTTCTCCTCTTCTTTGTGTTTCTGCTCATATGCATGACCTCTCTGATCGGCAACACCGTCATCATTCTTCTCAAGTATTGTGACTACCGTCTGCACTCACCCATGTATTTCTTTGTAGTGAACCTTTCCTTCCTTGAGGTCACCATCACGTCCACAGTGGTGCCGAAGATGCTCGCTGACACTTTTTCACTCACCAAAACAATATCTTTTGAGGGGTGCCTTACACAGTCTTATTTCTATTTCCTCCTGGGATCCACAGAATTCTTCATTCTCAGAGTCATGTCCTTTGACCAATACGTTGCCATCTGCAGCCCACTGAGGTATGCCATCATCATGAACAAGCAGACATGTATAATGTTGCTGCTTATGTCTTATATGGGTGCATTTGTATCAATTTTACCTTCATCCATTTAAAATGCCCCTCTACCCTTTTGTGGATCAAACGTAACCAATCACTTCTTCTGTGACAGCAGCCCCGTGCTAAAACTGGTCTGTGAAGATATCTCTCTGGTAGAGCTGACCTACTTCATCTCTTCTGCTGTGTTGCTCTTGGGTTCCTTGTTTTTGACAGGTGTCTCTTACACTTACATTGTCATTACTATCCTCAGGATTCCTTATGTTCAGGGAAGGCAGAAGGCATTCTCCACATGTGTTACTCACCTAACAGTGGTCACACTTTATTACGGGAGTTCCATTTTCATCTATGTTCGCCCCCAAAAAGGCAATGTAGTGTATTTTAAAAAATTTGCAACTGTACTGAACCCCATTGTAACACCAGTGCTGAACCTTTTTATTTACAGCCTCTGGAATAAGAAAGTCAAAGAAACTGTGAGAGATGCCTTCAGTAAATATGTAACTATGTTAGCAATCTTTTTCTCTTGTTTTCTTAAAAAATATTCATACATATTTTTGCTTTTATATATGACATCTTTACAATGAATTATTAAACACATTTGGCATCATCTTTGAAATATTATATATGAAATTATTTATCCTATTAATTTAATTATAAATTTAATTTGTAGACTGATCTCAAAAGGCTCCATGTCATTTGCAATCTACAGTATTAATGCTCCTACATCTATGCAATAAAAGCTAAGTGTATATCTACCTTTAGAGATGGATTTCATCAGCACTTACAAACCTCAGGTAATCATGCAAAGAGGAATATGTAAGAGGGATGATCAGATTGATATAGTGAACCAGGATGGCTGAAAATTATATTAGTTACAGAACATTTGATACAATTTTATAAAAATAGGTTTTATTAAAGGCACAAATTAGCAATGGTCTGGGAATTTCATCATGTCAAAGGGTACATGTCCTTGTCACCATTTGAATGAGTGGTTATTAATTAAATTTTAATCATCTTAATTATCTTACTTAGATGTAAGTGATAAAATAAATACAAGGAAAATATAAAGTTGAACAAGAAGGAAAATTCACACTTGTTACTATGAATTAAACATTTCAAAGTAGACAATTGTCTTATATAAGGAATATTTAATTTCAAAAGAATACTGTTGTACAGAATATTAATAAAATATGTAAGTCTTAAAGATGATTTCTTCATATACAGCATCTTTGACCTGATAGGACAAAGTTCAAAAAAACGTAACGACCTTTGTTAATGGAAATCAAGATAAATTACATTGATCTGTATTTGGTTTGCAAATTATTCCCATCCTCATTCCAAATTATCTTTCCTGGTTGCTGGCTACCAACAAATGGTGTATCCCATTTATTTTTCTTTTGGATAGTTGAACATGTATCGCCCTGTTGCAACTGACTGCTCAGTTTTTGATTTCCCAGAAGACACAAAATCCCAGGAAGGCACTAAAGATGGTCACAATGCTCAAATTTGGACCTCTAATGCTGGATAAGTATGTGTCACTTAATTGAATGTGACACATACCTCACTATGACAGCAATCTCTCCTTGTTTTATTATTTACTCTAAATGTTACGTTTATATAAGTACCTGTCAACAAATAGATATTGGAAAATGTTAGTTGAATAAATGAATGAATATTAAGTGGTTTTTGTATATTTCCTTAACAAAGAGACTAATGGGTGTATTATATCTGTATATGTAAGAATAGAGAAAGAGAAAACTAAATTTAAAAATCGTATTTCTGCTTTCTACATATAACTGAAACACTTCCAATATCTTAACAATTACTTTTATTAACTCAAATCTCTAAAACATTGTTTATAATTACACAAATATAGATTACTCATTGACTGATCTACTGATACTTTAGGGTGATATTCCAAATATCCACAAAGGATTTTTATTACATTTTATAAGTTATTAATGAATCTGTTTAATGTAGAAAAATACAGAAAACAGTATTCTAACTTATCAGCTTAGAATAGAATGAAAATTTTTTTAAAAGTTTACATATATTGAGTTATAGATATTTTTATTTCCCTGATACCTTAGGAAAAATATGGCCTATTATCATAGTCTGGAACTCCTGACTCATTCTACCTTTGTTACCAATTCTGGAAAACAGTGATTTCAACAGGTTAATTTGGCTGCAGCTATTCCTGCTGAGATGTTAAATCCAGAATCATGAATTATTCCCATTTCCCCATGTAAATAAAATCTCCCATATCCAAAGATTTGTTGTTTCTCTTTATCCAGTACTAAGCATATCTAGATCCAGAAATGTTCTTCTGTTCCATGATATTATCCAATACCAAAAGGTATTCTGGAGAATAATCCTTTTACTCCTATGGTGGTATAAAAATGTAAATTTCCATGCTGATACCTGATCACATTTACTGATCTAGAAAAAGTGAGAGCAGGCAGAAGGTGATAATTTGAAGGGAAATGTCATCTTCTGAGATATAAACTTAATTTGATGTGTTTCCATAGACTCCAGGTTGAGTAGATTGTCCCCAAAGTAATCCAATCTGGACGGGCTGCTTTCTGAGCAGAAGGTGGAAACTGGTCTCCCCCCATTAAATCTAGACTAATTCTGAGTCTCAGCTTTCTATGCCTTCCCTATTTTTGCAATTATATTTGTTTAAGAGGGATGCTAGGTCTAGGACAGCAGCATTTTTATAACATAACTACTACTGCAATCAATTCTAAGTCCTTAATTTTCACCCCATTCTGTCCTCTGGAAATAAGAATTGGGGGTTCTTTAAATGCTGACATGAGAACATCTGGCTTTCAAACAATGCCTAGAGTTCAGAATCAACTGAAGTGAGATTACATTTAGGCTCTCCCAAAAACAGCCGCACTCAACAACACCAACCAATTCCATGATTCTTTTTTTTTAAATTTTATTTTGTTTTTAAAGAATCTTTAGAATACATAAATGTAACATAAAAAATATAAGGATTCCCATATGCCCCACCTCCTCCCCATCCCACAATTTTCCACATTAAAAACATCTTTCATTAGTGTGGTACATTTGTCACAATTGATGAACACATATTCAAGCATTGCTAATAACAGTGGACTATAGTTTACATTATAGTTTACACTCTGTCCCACACAATTTTATAGGTTATGACAAAATGTATAATGCCCTATATCTGTAATTGCAAAGTCATGCAGGACAATGTCCCAAAAATGTCCCCATTTTATACCTATTCTTCCTTCTCACTCACCTCAGAACCTCTGGTGGCCACTGCCTTTATATCATTGATAAAAGAATAACATTGATGTTCTTTAATATTAATGCCAGAATAATAAGTCTATAATTGAATAATAATAAGTCATCCTTAGTCCATTGTTCATTCTCCAATCTTGAGGATTTGGGCATGGTGATCCCCCTATGTTTCCAATTGAGAGGGAGCTTAGATCCCATGGGGCAGATGGATGAAACTATCTTGCTTGCAGTTGCAGATTCTTAAAGATATCATTTTTACATAACTCCCAATTTTAAAGCTATACTTCAGGGGTAACTCATTTTAACTATATCATTACCAATTAATCACAGTGAAATTGTAAGTAATTTTCACATTTCAGAATGAAATGTCCACCTCAACATTCTACTAGCAATGAAAACTTAGTTGCTACCTGGCTAGAGAATTAAAATTTCTATATTGTTTCTTGAGGCAATACCTAGAAGAACCACTTCTAATTAAAATTCTCTTAACATATTCAAGTGGAATTCAATATTTTGAAAGTTATTCAAGAATGAGACAGGAAATGGAAGAACAATAACAACATAGGAGGGATCAAGATAACTAACAATTTGAGTAACAGGAATTGAATCTACCAGAAAATTCTGGGAGCTAATATTAAACATGTACCTAAGAGTTATCCCAACAAAGGGGCAAGGTTGATGTGCTATACACACACTAATTTTTGAAAGTCATTGGTAGGGTTCTGGTAAAAAAAAAAAACATTGATATTTGGTACATCTGGTCTTTTACCCTGCTGGGGTGAAGAAGAAAGTGCAAGCACTTGGGCAGGATATGTAAAGGTAGGTGACCTTTTATATATTAATGTGCTAAGAAATATGTAATATGTGTGATGTTTCAACAATGTCTACTATGGCTTATAATCATAATAAAATTAAACAAGCAGACAAAATAATAATTTTCAAGAAAGTAAACATTAACTACAAAGCACTTGGTCCCTGAGAGATGGGCAAAATGATTTGAGCCCAAAGGGATAAACTCAAACCTGTGAGATATTATGATAATAGGAAGGTTTTGCCTATGGTAGAGAATAATTAGACCTGGACTTAACACTGCTTCAGACTTCCCTAACACATTATAAATGATTATATTTTGTCTAACCAATCCTACTATGCCCCATTGCAAAATGCAATGATATTTATAGGAATGCCAAAATATCCAGCACTTAAAAAGGTAAAATTAGCAATGTTTAGAATCCAATGACAAATTACCAGCTGTAAAATAAGCAGAAAAACACAATCCACAATAATAAGAATTAATCAATCAATACCAAATCATAATTGACAAAATTGCTAGAAAAAATCTACAAAGACTTTAAAGCAGATGTTGTAGCTGTATGACGTAAGTTCAAAAAAGTTCATGAAGATATAGAAGATATTTTAAAACACACCCATGTCAATTCAGGATATGAAAATAAATTGTTTAAGATGAAATATATGCTATATAAAATACATGGAAGTCAAGTCATTGTAGGAACAAAATAACAGTGAATTTGGACATATAGCAATCCCAAAGAAAATATTAAAAATAATTTAAAATACAAAGGCTCAATTCATTGTGCGCCATAATATACACATATAGATTGCCAAACACATAGTTGGAGTTTCAGAAATAGAATAGGGTGAATAGAAAAATATTTCAATAAATATGACTAATTTACCCCAAGTTTGATGAAAACTATATGGATACATATCCATAAAAGTGAATGAAACCGAAGTATAAGAGAGATGAAAAAGACTCCATCCAGGTATATCACAACCAATTTGCTCAAATCCAATGATAAAGTGCTAAATTTAAAAGCAGTCAAAGGAAATAGAATGATTGCAATAAACAATGCAATCAAGAATATATCACAGGAACATCTTTAAATTACTATAAAACATAAAACATCTGAATTAATCCATGACTATCTTACTATATTATAATAAAACTAAAATGATTTCCTTCAAGCAGAAGAAAAATATATAATATGTACAGGGTAATTACTCCAGTAAATATTTAAATTATTAAAATATTATGTAAAACTCCTTAAACACAAATTACCAAAAATGAGAAAAATGTACTCTTGGAATTTTAACATAAATGAATGTAAAATATAAGAACACAATAGCCTAAATAGTAGGAGAGAAATGGAAGAATAAAATTTGGGAGTTGTAATAGTATATATGATGTGGCATCATGTCACTTGTAGGTAAAGTACAATGAATTACAGATATATATTATAAATATATATAAACCAACACTAAATTATTATTTAAAAAGAGTCAGACACACACTTCAGTGCAAATGATTATGCTCACTTCAGTGCACCTCCTTCTATTCACAAACCATTACAATCAAATTATAAATTCTGCACAGATTAAGTATTGGCCCACCAATCTATATTCCCCCCTATCTTCTAGCAACCTATCTTCCAGACTACCTTCATGAGTCTGCTGACAATCCTTGGTTCATATTAGTGAGATCATGCAATATTTGTCCTTTTGTGAGTGCCTTATTTCACTCAACATAAGGTCCTCGAGGTTCATCCATGTTTTTGCATATGTTTGAGTGCCATGTTGACAAGTTGTGGCCTGTGATCTTCAACTTCATGTGTCAACTTGTCCAGGTTAAGATGTTCCATGGTTTGGTCAAGCAACCACTGACCTGTTTGTTACTATGAGGGTATTTCATGGATTTAAAATATCATTAAATTGATTCACATCCATGGCTGGTTACATTTACAATCAAGTAGGAAATTGTCTTCAACAATGAAAGAACACTCATGCAATCTGTTGAAGGCTTTAAAAAGATTAGTGATGTTTTCCACAGTTAGAGGGAGAAATCACATATCTACTTCAGCCAGCCAGCTTCTCCTGGGGAATTAATTGAAAACATTCGTTTGAGTTTTCAGCTTGTACTCTGTCCTATGGAATTTGGACTTTCCCATCCTCACAGTCTCATGAGCCATTTCATGTAAAAAAATCTAATAATATTTTCATATTCTCTTATACATATTTTCTCGTTTCAGTTACACTAGAAAACACTGACTAATATGTCTACTTTCAATTTTTTTTTCCTGGACATATTCAGGATGAATATTCTTTCTTTTATACATCTCTGGTTTTGTCTTGTCCATAGCATGAGAATTACAAACTTATTTTAATCTTGGGACAATTCTATTGCACAGGTCAGGCCAGGAGTTTTCTCAAGGATTTTGGCACAGGAAGAGAGCCTCTTTCCAGGTGTATATTCTCTAAGCTACAAGCTATGGAAGATGCAGGATGGGTGGGTAGCCTCGATTAAAATTTGTATATAGCACACATCTTCAGGAAAGGTCTGTAAATATTAAATACAGGGCTATAGTGAAATTGGGATTGCCTGATAACTTTATTTTTGTTTTCTCTGCAGGATACATCCTCAAGCCTGGCATATCATTAATAAAGAAGTTGATTTAATGAAGATCAGATTAATTTTTCCATTTACCAAGTGGCACAAACCCAGGAGTAGGAAGTGATTTTCAACCACAAACCCAAAAGCTTGAATTCGAATATTGAAAAAGAGAGGTGCTGATTTTGGAATGATTTTAATTTAACAGGGTAATTATAATGATGATAATTTATACATTTATTTCCTATTTAAGTGTTTTCAAATAAGAGTCAGCATATGATAGTAGTATTTCTTCTAAGAAGAATTTATGTATACCCTTATGTTAAAATATACTGAGTGAAAATCCATTAGTTATTGATTCAAAAAGCACCAAAATTATTACTCATATTATTGAGAATAAAAGTTATTCAAAATTTGGTTAGCCACTTTTTTCTAATTAATTGTTTTGATCTTATTCATAACATTAAGTCAGAATTCTTGGGTTTATAGGCCTACATGAAAGTTAATTCTTAACAAAATCTCTGCATCTTCCAGAAAATTTCCCCAAGAGTCCCTGAAATAAACTTACAGTTCCTATTTCTCCTAATGATAATATTTTCTCAACAATAAGAAGGATGCTGTCCACCTACACTCTCTCTTCACATCAGAACACTAAGGGTGTAAGGTTATATTTTATCAAGTAGAACTACTAGCCTTGTCAGAAATCTCCAAAAATCTATGAAGGAAATAACACATTATTGATATATGTGGAAAGTATGGAAAGTACACTTTATATTTAAGAATGAGAAGAAATGAATCAAGGGAATCACAATGCACTCTAAATTCAGTGGATATATGTACTTAGGACATACACTAACACATGAACACATAATACAAATATACAGATACATAAAAACTCTTAAAAATATGGTTATATAAGAGTAAAGATCTAATATTAGATTTTTCTAAAAAGTTTGAACATATTAAAATGATAAATAAAATTACAATTCTATTGAGATGTTGTTTTTTTCTCTGCTCCCTGAGATGTTTCATTTTTTTTCTCCTGAGATATATTACTTGCAATCTTTACTTAGCTCATTTCACGCAATAGTGAATTTTTTATATTTTTACTATTTAAAAAGGTGAATGTGTGCCTCAAGTCTGCACCAATATTGATTATTTTAAAGTTTCTTGCTTAGTCAAATGGAATTAATTTTAAAAATGTTAAATGATATATATCTTCAAAAAAATGGGCTGACAATTTCCAAAGAAGCCATCCACTCTGCAATCATATATATTAATTATGGAAGACACAGACAAATTCAAAACATTTACTGACAATATCTGTCAACAGATGCAAGTTCTGAAAATATAGGGTAAGTTTTAATTCTGTAATCAGGTTAAATACAGGCCAACTATGCAAAAAACATAAAATTGTTAAGTTGAAGCTAAACAACATTAACTAGACATCTAAGCTTTCTTAACTGAACTATTATTACATGGATTGATGATGTTTTGGAATGTTAATTTTAACATTCAAATGCTCATTTTACCTCAGAAATAAAAAAGTATATTTTGAAAGTTTGTGCCAGAAATATCACAATTATTCAGAAACAATACCTGCATATATTAAGCTCTGAGGAATATTTTCCTGTATTTTCTAAATGAAGCATATGATATTTTGGCTAAATTCAATAAGTCAATATCATAAATTTTAAAATAAAATTATTGAAAATAATTGTCACTGAATTTTTAAAATATTGAGATTGTTAGAATCATCAAGGAACAAATGTTTTGGTGTATTTCTCTCATGATTCCAAATCACTAGAATATGAATTGCACATTTTTTAGGAATGCTATTTAATGGAAAATGCATTTATAGATACAAGTTCTGTATCTTTGTTTTTGTTTATAAATTGGATTTTCTTATGCATTTTAAAAAAATTTTGAAAAGTGAATATCTCCTTTCAACTGTTCAGAAAAAAATAAGAGAAAGTCCAGGAGTTTATAGGCTCTTTTACATTCCAATTGATAACTATATTGCAGAGATTCAAAAATACATCAAGCAAGAAATAATTAAACTCAGTATTTATACCAACTAAAGATATTATTTTAAGCAATTTTTATTTACAGGTAATGCATTCACTTTCTATAATTATTTATTCAGCATTGTAATTTAATTAATATAAATGTACTGTATGATGGATAGAAGTATATCCTCCTGAATGCTTTTACAGTACATTTTATTCTATCAACAATATTTATAAATAAATAAAATATTCTTTAGAAAATTTGTATGGTATTGGAACTGTAAAAATGGTGTAAATACTGCCATTTTTCATAATAGAAATTGTATGGCTATGAGTAGTAAAAATTGTATTTATTGCAGATGGCAGGCAGTAGTGGATTCAGAAAAACATATATTTGAGGCATTCTGGTCAAACCAATTCATGTTAATTTCAATAACCAGATACATAACCAAAAAAAGTACTATTTTAAAATTTTAATCCAAACAAGTTAAGTGTTGACTTTGTATGGGGTTTTGTGAAAAGTATTTAACACCCCAAAGTAATTACTTTCAGATTTTAGGGTTTGTGTGACCTAGTTTGGAGAAAAGTAGGTTTATTAGTCAGCCAAAGGCGTGCTCATGCAAAATACCAGAAATTTGTTGGTTTTTATAAAGGGTATTTATTTGGGGAAGAAGCTTACAGTTACCAGGCCATAAAGTGTAAGTTACTTCCCTGTTGCCACATATTGGAGCAAGATGGCTGCCAACGCTCAGCTTTCATTTTCTTCTTAAGATCCAATGGTCATGCTTTCTAGGCTTTGTCTGTCTCGCCAGGGCTTGATTCTTTCTGGGCTCAGATGTTTTGTTCTCTCCACAAGGCCAGCCTGGAACTTTCAGGTCAATGGCTAGTCTCTTTTGCCAGGGCCTTCTCTCCTTCCTCACAAACAAGCTCCTCTGTGTGCTTACTTCTTGAAGCTACCGCTCAAAAACTCCAAACTTCCTTCTCTGCAGTGTGTTTTCTCTGTGATCCCCTGCCCTCCAAAGGGATGGGGACTCAACATCCTACTGACATGGCCCAGTCAAAGTCTTAATCATTATTTAATCAAGTAAAAGTAAAACCTCTGAATCCAGTATGCTCTAATACACCCAGAGGAAAAGACAAGTTTATAAACATAATCCAATATTTCTGTTTGGAATTCATCAATAATATCAAACTGCTACAGTAGGGAAATGTAAAGAGCAAAGTTCATACATTTGGGTGAATTCCAGAAGACAATGCATCCTTTGAGGAACAGTAAGTTCATTTGTCTGAGACAGGACATTAATGTTTGAAGTTGGTTTAAAATCCAGAGAAGGGAGTCAGAATCAGATTTTGAAAATAACTTTTATTATATCCCATGGAGTCTATACTAAGTGGCAGATTGATAGGAAACTTATATAAATTTCTCATGATTATAGATAAGAACAAATTTACAATGGAACAATGACTAATTTAATCAATAAAATAATAATAACTAGAATTGTATAGATACTTTATCCCACATAATGAAAAGGAAACTAATTTATAAGGCAGTAATATTTTTTTGAAAAGATGATTGGGGCTTTTATATATGAAGATTTTAAAAAATGGACAGAATCAAGTCACATTCATAAACATATCTGGGGTAGTTTCACTGAGAAATAATTATTGCTTGGGTGTAGAAATTAAGTTCAAACTAAAAAAGGGAAAGTATGGGGAGAATGTAATCATGGACCAAAGTAGAATTACTATTGTTATAGTAATGGAAGAACTTGTACCATTAATATTATAATTGTGGTTTCCAGAGGGTCTGAGGGGAGAGAGAGGAAAGAATAGGTTGAACATAAGACATTTTTATTGCATTGAAATTGTTCTGAATAATATTGCAATAATGGATGCAGGCCATTATACATTTTGTTAAAACCTAAAAATTGTGTGGTACAGAGTGTAAACCATAATGTAAACTATAGACCATGGTTATTCGCAATGCTTCAATATTTGTTCATCAGTTGTAACAAATGTACCACACTAGTGAAAGATGCTATTGGTAAGGGAAAATGTGAGAGGGGGAGGTGGTGGGATGTATGGGAATCTCTATATTTTTTATGTAACTTTTCTGTAATCTAAAACCTCTTTGCAAATAAAGTTGTTGTTTTTTTAAAAAAAATAGCCTGGGTTTATGGTAGGTGTAGCAGTTTGAAACTTTGTGGACCCCCAAAACCCTGTTCTTAAAGCAACTCATTCCTGGGCATGTAAACCTATTTTAGGTGGGAACTTTTGATTAAATTATTTCAGTTAAGGGCCTTTGAATGGATTCTGTGGCCCAAAGTGGATCTTAGTCCTCTTACTGCAGTCTTTTTATAAATGGAAGAATTTTGCAGATAATGCTTTCCTAGGGGAATGGCCTTTAGCAATGAGACAATAGTGACCAAATTTATCCTTCTTCAGTTTCATGGTATCTGGGGTAAGAAGATCTTCCTCTTCTTCACATTCCTGATTTTATATGAGCTGACAATTCTCAGCAATGTAATAATCATCCTACTTGCATGGAGTCTTAACTATCTTCACTTTTCCAAGTATTTGCTCCTTGCAAAACTCTTCCTTCTAGAAACCATGCTCGCCTCCTCTGTGACACCTAAGATGTTGACCATCACTATTTCAAAAATAAGCACCGTATCTTTTGAAAACTGTATCACCCAGTCTTTCTTCAATTTTCTCTTTTGGACAATAGAGTTTTTCATCCTGGCAATTATGTCATTCAACCACTATTTTGCCATTTGCAACCCTCTGAGGGAACCCTCCACCATGAGACCTTAGTTTTGCCTGTAAACGATCATGGACTCCTGGGTGGGACAGTTACTTTACATTCTTCCACCTTCTATTGTAACAATAAAATTACCATTTTGTGATCCCAATGTAATAGACCACTTTCTCTGTGACACTTCCCCCATGTTAAAATTGGTACGTAGGGAACTCCACATGGTGGAGATGCTTCATTTCATCTGTTCTGTATTTCTCCTTCTGAACTCCCTCTTTATTCAGCCTCCTTATTTCTTCATTGGCTTTACCATTGTCAGGATACCCTCTTCCCAGGGACATTGGAAGGTTCTCTCCACCTGTGCTTCTCACATGATTGTTGTCATCATATTTTATGGAGTTTCCATTTTCTTCTATGCCCAACCTTCTAAGGGCAATGTCTTGCCATTTAACAAATTAGGCACTTTTCTGAATAAAGTTGTGACACCCTTGTAAAATCCATTTATATATTCTTTGAGAAGTCAGATAGTCATAGAGTCCCTGAGGAAGAGAGTTTTCAAACTTGAAGTTTCCCTATAATCCTCAGTATAGAAAAATATTTAT
>JAQZBX010037178.1:0-23904 GCA_029593785.1 Cabassous unicinctus | reverse complement strand
ATATTACAAACAGTACTAAGAAACAGAAAGACATGGGGCAGTCCAATGAACAAACTAAAAACCAGGAAGAGATGCAGAACATCAAAAAACTAATCAAAGCCGCCCAAACAAATACGATGGACCAACTTAATGAAGTGAATGAAGAGATTAAGGATATTAAGAAGACACTGGGAGAACATACTGAAGAAACTGTAAACATATATAAAAAGATAACAGATATGATGGTGATCAATGGCACAATCCAAGAAATGAAGAAAACACTGGCTTCACATAACAGCAGATTTGAAAAGGAAGATGAAAGAATTGGTGATGTGGAAGACAGTACATCTGAAATCAAACAGATAGTAGAACAGATAGATCAAAAGATAGAAAAAATCCAGCATGGACTTAGGGATTTAAACAACAACACAAAACGCACAAACATATGCATTATAGGCATCCCAGAGGGAGAAGAGAAGGTAAAGGGAACAGAAGGAGTGTTGAAGAAAATAATGGCTGAAAACTTCCCAACCCTATTGAGGGAGATGGATGTCTATGTACAGGAAGCACAGCACACCCCAAACAGTATAAGTCCTAACAGCCCTACTCCAAGATATATACTTCTCAAAATTTCCAATGCTCATGACAAAGAAAAAATACTCAAGGCAACAAGAGAAAAGAGAACCATCAAATACAAGGGAAGCTCAAAAAAAATTAAGTGCTGATTTCTTATCTGAAACCATGGAGGCATGAAGACAGTGGTATGACATAGTCAAGGTACTCAAAGATAAAAAACTTCTAGCCACAAATTCTCTATCCAGCAAAGCTGGTATTCAAAAATGATGGAGAGTTCAAAATATTCACAGATAAACAGAAATTAATAGAGTATGCCAATAAGAAACCTGCCCTTCATAAAATACTAAAGGAAGTTCTACAGGTTGAAAGGAAAAAACAAGAGAGAGAGAGAGTTGGAGGAGAGGGTAAGAAGAGCTAAAAAGACAAAAATAAAAATAACATATGACATACATAAACCCAAAGAAAATTTGGCTGATGTAAGAAATTTCTTGGGAATAATAACACTGAATGTTAATGGATTATACTCTCCAGACAAGAGGCATAGATTGGCAGAATGGATAAGGAAATATGACCCATCTGTATGTTGTCTACAAGAAACCCACCTTAGATCCAGGGATTCAAAGAGGCTGAAAGTGAATGACTGGAAAACAATTTTACAAACCAACAACAGCCAAAAAAGGGCAGGAGTAGCTATACTAATATTGGACAAAATAGACTTTAAATGCAAAACTATCATAAGAGACAAAAATGAACACTATATATTAGTAAAAGGGGTAATATTTCAAGAAGAAAGAACAATCATAAACATTTATGCAACTAATCAGGGCACCGCAAAATACTTGAGGCAAACAATGGAAAGAAAAATTGGAGACATAAATGACTCTACAATTATAGTGGGGAAATTTAATACACCATTGTCACCATTAGACAGAACATCTTGACAGAGAATCAATAAAGAAACAAAGACTCTATCAAAAAAGAAGGAAGAGCTAAAATTGAAGACCTAACTGCACACCTAGAGGAATTGGAAAAACAACAACAAACTTACCCAAAAGGTAGTAGAAAGAAGGAAATAACAAAGATTAGAGTAAAACTAAATGAGATTAAAAAAAAATAAGAAAGCACTACAAAAAATAAACAGAACGGAAAGCTGGTTCTTCAAGAAGATCAATAAAATTGACAAACCCTTAGCAAGGCCAATAAAGAAAAAGAAAGAGCAGATGCAAACACACAAAGTAAGAAAAGAGGAAGGGGATGTCACCACTGACCCCACAGAAATAAATAGTATCATAAGAGGATAATTTGAAAAATTACATGCCAACAAGAATCATAATTTAGAGGAAATGGACAAATTCCTAGAAACTCACACACAGCCTACATTGATGAAAGAAGATATTGATGAACTCAACAGTGCAAATGCAAGTAAAGAGATAGACTCAGTCATCAAAAACCTCCCAACTAAGAAGAGCCCAGGACCAGATGGCTTCACAGGTAAATTCTACCAAACAGTCCAGAAAGAGCTAACACAAATCCTGCTTAAGCTCTTCCAAAACATACAAGTAGAAGAAACATTGCCTAACTCATTCTTTCATGCCAACATTACCCTAATACCAAAGCCAAACAAAGATGCCACAGGAAAGGAAAACTACAGACCAATCTCTCTAATGAAACTAGATGCTAAAATCCTCTACCAAATACTTGCTAATCACATTCAACAACATATCAAACGAATTATACACCATGAACAAGTGGGTTTCAACCTGGGTATGCAAGGATGGTTCAACATAAGAAAAACAATCAATGTAATTCACTACATAAATAGATTGAAAGAAAAAAATCACATGATCATCACTATAGATGCAAAAAAAAAGCATTCGACAAAATACAAAACTCTTTCCTGATAGAAACACTGCAAAAGATAGGAATAGAAGGAAACTTTCTGAACATGATAAAGGGTATATATGAAAAACCCACAGCTAGCATCATCTTCAATGGTGAAATCCTAAAAGCTTTCCCTCTAAGCTAAGGAACAAGATAAGGATGCCCACTATCACCACTCCTCTTTAACATTGTCTTAGAAGTACTTGCTCGAGCACTGAGGCTAGAAAAAGGTATAAAAAGTATCAAAATTGGAAAGGAAGAAGTAAAAACTTCACTAATTGCAGACAACATGATCCTATACATAGAAAGCCCTCAGAAATCTACAACAAACGTTCTAGAACTTAAAAAGGACTTCAGTAAATTCACAGGCTATAAGATCGATGCTCAAAAATCAATAGCATTTCTGTACACCAATAATGAGCAAACTGAGAAGGAAATCAATAAAAAAAATACCATTTAAAATAGCAACTAAAAGTATCAATTACCAAGGAATAAATTTAACTAAAGATGTAAAGGACTTAAATACAGAAAACTACACAACACTGTTAAAGGAAATCAAAGAAGACTTAAATAAATGGAAGAATATTCCCTGTTCAAGGATAGGAAGACTAAACATATGAAGTTGTCTATGCTACTAAAACTAATCTAGAGATTTAATGGAAACCCCAAAAAAATCAACACTATTTTTTAAGGAATTGGAAAAACTAACTACAAAATTTACTTGGAAGGGTAAGAGGCCCCAAATCGACAAGACATATTGAAAAAGAAAAATAAAGTTGGAGGTATCAGACTACCTGACTTTAAAACATACTACAAAGCTACAGTGGTCTAAACTGCATGGTATTGGCACAAGGATAGACATACTGACCAATGAAACCGAATTGAGTGTTGTGATATATATCCTCGCATATACAGTCATCTGATACTCAACAAAGCCACCAAGCCTGCTCAGTTGGGAGAGAAAGGCCTCTTTGACAAATATAGCTTGGACAACTGGATATCCATATCCAAAAGAATTTGAGAGGAACACCATCTCACACCTTATACAAAAATCAACTCAAGATGGTTCAAAGACCTAAATATAAAAGCCAAGACCATAAAGACCTTGGAAGATAATGTAGGGAAGCATCTACACGACCTTTTAATAGGAAATTGTTTCAGGAACTCAAACCCAAAGCACGAGCAGCAAAAGAAAAAATAGATAAATGGGATCTCCTAAAAATTAAAACTTCTGCACCTCAAAGGACATTATCAAGAAAATAAAAAGGCAGCCTACCCAAAAGAAGAAAATATTTCACAACCATATATCTGAGAAGAGCCTAATATCCTGCATATATAAAGAATTATTACCCTCAAACATAAAAAGACAAACAACCCATTTTAAAAATGGTCTAGTGACCAGAAAAGACATTTCTCTAAGGAAGAAGTACAAATGGCTATAAAGCACATGAATAGATGCTTGACATCACTAGCTATTAAGGAAATGCAAACCAAAACTACAATGGGATACCATCTTACACCCATTAGAATGGCAGCTATGAAAAAATAACAGACTATAAGTGTTAGAGAGGATGTGAAGGAATGGGAACCCTCATCCACTGCTGGTGCTATTGTGGAATGGTCCAGCCACTATGGATGACAGTTTGCTGCTTCCTCAAAAAACTAACTATAAAACTTCCATATGGTCCAGTGATTCCACTGCTGGGTTTATACCCTGAAGAATTGAAAGCAAGGACATGAACAGAGATATGCACACCAATGTTCATAGCGGCATTGTTCACTATTGCCAAAAGTTGGAATCAACCCAGGTGCCCCTCAACAGATAAATGGGTAAACAAAATGTGATACATATATACAATGGAATATTACTCAGATATAAGAAGGAATAAAGTGCTAAACCACTGGGTAACATGGATGAATCTTGAGGACCTTATGTTGAGTGAAGCAAGCCAGGCATTGAAGGATGAGCAGTACATGACCTCACTGACATGAATGAAGGAAACTGAGCAGTCTCAGAGAGCTATTGTCTGTAAGATAGGTTTACAAGAAATAGAGAGATGAGAACATTGTGAGCCATCACCCATACAGATGTAATCTATGGTAAAGTGATAGAGTGTAGTTGTGTATTGAAGGGATAGCACAGGAAGGTAGTGATATTATTGGGTTGGGTGGTGCAGGGTTGACAGGTGGGTAGATTGGGAAGGGTGGGTCAGGAGGTCCAGGCTACTGGGGGAAGGGTTGGGAGATGATGATGGACAACTGGCTGAGAGATGATGATGGACAACGGCTATCCCAGGGAATGGAGAGAGTCTGCAGCTGCATGCAGGATAATTCCATCCATCTTTCCCATGGGATAAAAGCCCCTTCTCAATTGGAGGTGGAGTGGACATCACCATCCTCCTCAGGATGGGGGAAAGAGCTATGGACTAGAGTGGACTTACTTGTATTCTACCATAGACATGTTGAGATTCAAGCAATGGAAGAAATCACAACACTGATGTGGAGCCAATGGCCACTAGATGCTCTGGGGGTAGGGAGAGGTAAAAACAGTTGTAATATAGGGTTTTTCTCAGGACTTGGGAATTGTCCTGAGTGACATTGCAATGATAGATATATATAGGCCATTTTACATCATCACATAACATGCAGAAATGTGTGGGAGTGTGGTCTACAATGTGAACTATGGCCCATGCTTAATGGCAAAACCCCAGGATGTGTTTATAAATTGTAATGAATGTGCCATGCTAATTAAGGATGTTTATATGGGAGGGTGTGGGAGGTATGGGGAGTGGGGCATATGGGAATCCCTATATTTTTTGTGTAACATTTATGTAATCAAGTTATCTTTTAAAAAATAAAAAAAAAAAATTATTATATAAAAACAGTCCATTGTTCTCTTTGGGGAAACCTGGGAGGAAGATTATCATACTAAATTTTTGGTAGTCTAACAGGATACTTCTCCAATGGAATGATATTTCCCTTCATCAAGTGCCTCTGGGTCTATAAACTGTCTTCAGTCTGGGAATTTGTTCAGGGACTGTGATTCTTTGTTTCTGTAATTCAAGTTAGGGATTTGTTCTCTCAACAAAGCACTTTTCTGTTTGTACAGATCAAGTTGGAATTTAGAGTAGACTACCCATGTATTTTACTTATAGATACTTCATGATCTATTAGCCAAGGCCATAACTCTATGTGACTCAGATACTTTCGATTGCTGCATGGAGTCTGCCTTTCATTGTGGTAACCAACCCACCTTGTCTTTGATGATTAACTGTTGCTACTTGGTTTCTGCCAGCCCAAGGTCAGATCATCCCCATAGTGTTTAAGGATTCTACTTCCTTGGCAACAGTTCCCACAGTAATGTCTGGACAACAGAGAACAACCAGGTAATTCTTCAGGTTTGATGGAGTCTTACAAATTCCTCACAGTCCTGGTTAAAAGCGTGTCCTCTGGACATTCCTGGAGTGGGTGAAAATTACTCAAATGTTCATTCCATTCTAGCACTCCAATCTTTCTAAATCTTTGGATCTACTAATCTACAGTATATACGTGTAACTTGAGCATATAGACCACAGACATTCTAGGCCAATTTTTGGTCCATGTTTCAGCCAGCTACCTGAACAAACTGTTAGAGCCCTTCTAACTGGTCAAGCTACAGCTTTGAATCCAGAATGTCTGTTAAGTGGGTCCATATAAAGAAAAATCAGCCTGATCCAACCTTAAATTCCTTCCACCATTTTCCCATATGCTTAATATCCATTCCCAAATACAGTCCACTGATTTCTGCGTATATAAATTGGAAAAATCATGCAGTTCGTTTAGAGCATAGTATAATTCCTTATGGATCACACTTTGTACTTCACCTTTGGGGGCTTGTTGTGATTTTAGTCTAAAAGGATTAGAAATGTCTTGCAAGCTACTGACCTCAGGGCATTCCATTTAATTTTCACTTTGTGAGACAGGATTAATCTCTTCATACATATTTGGATGGCAGACTCCTCAAGGAAGTTTGAATGTTGGGCAGTGCAAGCTTTTGTTTGGTTGGTACTCTCCTCAGGGCTGGGAGGAGGTACACATTGGTTGGGCAGGCTGGAGGATCAGTGATTCAGGCTTTTGTGGTCTCCACAGGACAGAACATTACAAGTTTATCTGGTAAAGTCCCAGTAGAATTTAGGGTTTCAATGTCACCACTGATATTATAATCAACCCATATGTCTCCATCCCAATTCTCAGGGTTCCACTCCTTTCCAATCAATGCCCTCACAGCAGACACCACGCAAGGTTGAGATTTTAGTTTTCCTTGTAAATCTGCTGCTCATACAATGTAATACTGACTCTGGTTTTAAGAGATCTCAAGTCTACTGCTGTATGAAATAAGATTTTCTTTCAGAGAACACATAGAAACATTCACATCATTTATTCACCACTTAAGTTGCAAATTTGAAGCCTTTAACTCATCCATTTCCTTTCTAACTGTATCCAGCAAATTTTGGAAGAAGCAGCCAACCTCATTGTACCTTTTAACTCCACAAAACTTTGTAAAGGTTTTAAAGAACATTCTCACACAGATCCTTGCAATATGTAATAAGCATGGAAGTAGTCGTATCCAGTAGTGATATTTTGTCAATCTCTATTGCCAGCTCACACCATGGACTGTCAGTGCCATCTTGATTATTGGAAAGAGTCAGTGCCCTTGAATCTAATAACAGTAAAATTGAAAAAATCCCAGAACCAATTCAGAAATCCCATTTTTAAGATTCACTTTCTCAAAAACCACTGCCAGTACCAAGCTGTGTTAGTCAGGGTTCTCTAAGGAAACATAACTGACAGGACATATCAGTAAATAGTATGAGATTTTATGAAACTCTCTCAAGAGAATGTGGGGATGTAAAAGTCCAAATTCCCCAAGACAGGCTGCAAACCAGGGTTTCAGTTGAAGGTCCTTGCTGAGTTCCCAGGAGATGCTAGCTGTCTATAGTAGAGATAGGAATTCTCTGTCAGAATGCTGAAATCTCTTCCCTTTTAAGACGTTCAATTGATTGGATGAGAGATTGGAGGCAAACTCCTTAGCTGATTGTAGATGTCAAAAGCCATCTGTGCAATCAACTCACTGATCATTAAAGTCCTAAAATCCCCTTGTATTAAAATTAGTACAGTGCTTGCTTGATCAGATAACTAGGCACCATTACCTGGCCGAGTTCACAGATAACCCTTACCATCACAATGCCCTACTTTAACCTTCATAATTTTCCTTATTCTGGAATTAATAAAGCTACTCCTGCTCTTTTGATTATGTTAGCAGGGTATATTATTTGACATCCCCTTGCTTTTTTTTAAAATTTCTTCTATGCAAGAAGTTGTATTTTAAGAACAATCATGCTTAAAATACGTTATTCCTGTACATCACTTTACCACCACCACCTTGAATTTGTGTGAAACATTTACTACAATTGATTAAAGCACTTTTTAAAATTGTACTATTTTTTAACAGATGTACCATGCATTCATTTACAGCTTCTATCTTCCTGGCACTGTGTGGATAAATAACACAGATTACCTCATTTAAAACACCCAAGTACATAGGCCTGTGAAATATGTTCTAAATTTTAAATGTTTTAAATTAGATCAGTTATCAGTTTACAGAAAAATCATGTGAATAATACAGTGCTCACATTTACACCTTTTATTTTTCCCTCTATACATGAGTTGGCTTTTTTTAATTTTGACCTTTTTTTTCAAGATTTTCTCTTTGCGTTAGATTTTCTTCTGGTATAATATACTCCTATATGTAGATTTTAAAAATATTTATCCTGTTTTGTGTTCTTTGAGGATTCTGTTTCTGAGGTTTGCTGTCTGACAATAATTTTCAAAAATTCTTGGGCATTAATAATTATATTTCCTCTCCCCATTTCTTTTTCCTTCTGGATTTCCCCATTATAGATATAATATACTTTTTTTATTTCCCCACAGATCTTAGATATTCTGTTGCCTATTTAAGTCTTTTGTCTTTGCTCTGCAGTTTGGGAAGTTTCAATTGATTTGCAATCATGGGCACTGATACATTTCTTGACCAAGTCCAATTATCTGGTGGTCCTATTAAAGGCATTATTTATTTCTTACAGTTTTCTTAATATCTACCATTTCTCTTAATTCTATCTTAAAATCTCCATCTTTCTGTTTACACTACCCCTCTGTGGGTTTTTTTTTTTAACCAATTATTATATTTAAAAAATGTACAACTCAAAATTTAACCACTTTCAAGAGTGTAATTCAAAGGTATTAATTATATTCTCAATACGGTGCTACCATCGCTATAATCTATTACCAATCTATTACCAAAATTTTATTGTTTGTACCAGAAATACTGTATTGATTAATCAATAACTCCCCATTTCTCTCACAACTCAGCCCCAGAGAATCTATTATCTACCAGCTTTCTCTGTGAATTTGCTTATTCTAGTTATTTCATGTAAGTGAGATTATACTATATTTGTGATTTTGTGTCTGACATTTCACTGAAATTCATTCATACAGTATTGTAGCATATATCAGAAATTCATTTTTTCAACAATAGGGAAAGCAGACATTATTGCCTTGTACCTAACCTGAGGAAGAAGGCTTTCAGTACTTTACTACTCAGAATATTAATAGCCATGGTCTCTTCATATATGGCATTTATCATAGTGAGAAATTTGCCTTCTATCCCCATTTTGCCTAGTGATTTTATCTTTAAATAACATTGCATTTTGACAAATTCCAATTCTACAGCAATTGATATGAAAATGTAATTTTTCCTTCATGTACTAATATGGTGCATTACCTTGAAATTATTTTCTTTTGTTGAACCACCCTTACATGCCTTGGATAAATCTAAATTGGACATAGGATGTAATCCTTTTAATACACAGTTACATTCAATTTGCTAGAACTTGATGATTTTTGCAACTATATTCCTAAAGGAAATTTATGTATACTTTTCTGGGCCTCTTCTCAGTCTCAGATAAATCCCATGTTAGGGGATTCAGATATGTCCTCTGATTCAGTGTTCCACAGAGCCAGTTGGGGCTGATGTACAAAGACATCCAATTTTAATTAAGAAGCACCAACGCTGGGACCCTAGCTTATATGTGCATGGGCCACTATTGTGGGGCATAGAAACTACCCTGCAGAACCTAGGGAGGGAGAGGGGCCCAGGACAAACAAACATGTCCTGTGGTTCCCCTACTTTTCTTAGCTTTTATTTTCTTTCCATTTTTACATTTGTTGAGTCAGTACCTAGCCTTAATTATTTGCAAAGCTTGGGGAAAGTTAATTCTGGCAAATTCTACCCATTTTCTTAGTTTCTAAGTGGATTGTGAGCCAGATGTGTCCTACTCCAGAACTTACTCACGTCAGCTCCTGCCCATCAGGTTTCACATGATGTCCACTCTTTTCTTTATAACTCTTGGCACATTATTGATAGTTATTTTAAATTTTTCATCGGATAATTCCAACATCTCTGACAAACCAGAGTCTGGATATGATGCTGCCCTGATCTTCAGATTGTTTTTGCCTTTTGTCTTGTGAGTTATTGTTGAAATCCACACATGACATATCAGGCAAAATCAACTGAAGTAAACAGCCATTTAGCATTAGGTCTATGTTTAGCTGGCTAGGAGTTAAGCTGTTTTTTTGTTTCCTGTAGGTGCAAGTGTCAGTGGCTAAAATTTCTTCTGATATTCTTGTGTGTGTCTCTGTTGTCTTTGCTTTCCTTAAATATTTGTTCATAAATTGAGTCTGAATCTTGCATTCTTAATAGCTGTAAAAACATTCTTATATACAGGAACATTAATAATATGCTGGTAAGTTGTAGGGAGAGGTAAAGGTCTATAATCCTATGATAAGTTCTCAGTCTTCTAGTTAGATTGTGTCATTGGGACATGAAATTCACAACAGATTATCAGCTTTTTATTTTACCTCTTACATGAAAAGTGGGAAATGACAGAGTGATCTGGGTTTGTGCATCTATTTTCCACCAGATAAATTAGGCTTTGATAAACTCAGTTTGTTTAGGCTCAGGTAAAATGTTGTCCCTTAAAGACAAGCCTTTCTTAAGTCTTTGAATATTTTAAATGTCTAATTTTCCATCCCTGCTAGTGGAGACACAATGGGATTTCCATCATGTTTACAGTGACAACATTTCGGGACTTGTGGAGGCAAAATGTAAAGTAGTTGGGAGACCCCCTAACCCTGGCCACCCAGAAGATTTTTGTATCCCAAGCGAGTCCACATTCCCTCTTCAGTAATTCGTCAGGTCAAGGAATTAAATTGTCAATAAAGGGAAATTTAATATGTCCATTTATGTACTTCTACCTGTTGCTGCATCTGGTAAACTAAATTTCTGTATCTGTATGCCTTACCAGTTTTAAGGTAGTGATTTACCTTTGACCTCAATATCTGACATATCTAAGAGGAGTTGATTTTAGATATTTTAGCTTGCCACTGCATAGGAGTGGCTATTTCCAAATTCTACCTGTTGGGCTAGAAACCGGCAGTATTGGTCAGAGGAATACACTGTGCATATTTTACTAACAAAACTTTGATTTTTCCAATAAATATATATGAGTCTTCCTTGCATAATTATCAGAAAGATTACAAATGAGATTCTGAAAATTTGCGGTTAGGATCTATATTTGCACTTAATAATTGACTACTTGCTTTGAGGAGATTGATTTAGTGAATTCAAAAGAAAAGCACCACTGGAGGGAAAAGAGTCATTTTCATTGAGAGAAAAGATATTTCACTCTTAAGGAGTCCTCAGATGGACAAACCTTGAATTCAAATTAAATACAGCAGAAGTGACTTGAAATGAAAATCATTTTTTATCATGCACGTTGTTAATTAGGAGTAAATTTGAAAAACAATAACAAATGCAAAGTAATTCCTCATACTTAAAGGGTAAAAGTCAAGACACAAACTAACGCCAATATTTGTGGAGCATCTATATCCTATAGTCAGGTGTAGGTTTTCTCTAAGGTATAATTTTGTCTTTCCTGATCCTTATTTATACTTTCTGTAAATATTATCATGTAGTCTCGGTGTATTTTGGGGAGTTTTGAAATAGGTATAGTCAATATAAGTAATTGAAAAATGGAAAGGAGAGAATTTAATTAAAGGAATAAAAATCTATGGTGTTCAGGCAAAGAGTGCAGAGGCCTGAGTGGATCTGGATGTGGAAGGGCACATGGAGCAAGTGAGTTAACCAGAGGATGCACCTTCCCAAGGATTTGAGTGCAGAGGAATTTCTATGAAAAAAGTGAGAATATATGAAGCCACCAAACACTGAAGACATCAATTCTAATTATAATAAATTAAAATCAAGGTATATATGGCTAAGAACAGCAGTATGAGTACATCAGTAAATGTTTAATATAGATATATTCCAATGTAGTCATAGCCATATAGATGGCATACTTTATCTATCTGTATAAAAGGTTGCACAGAAGGACTCATTAGTAATTTATTTGGAAACATTCTTAGGGATATTAGCTAAACATAAGCCATTTTCTAGTCACATTTCTGACCATAAAAAATGGACTGACACCCAACAGCCCTCTCAGCTTGATTCAATGCCAAAAATATATTTTATAATGCACAAGTTTTCTCAAATATTTTTTTCATTGCCTCTTTTACATCTTTGTTCCTCAAACTGTAGATGATGGGATTCAGTATGGTAATCCCAACAGTGTAAAATATAGACACTATCATGTCATTGTCTGAAGTATAGCTGGAATTTGGCTTCACATACATGAAGAGGATTGTCCCATGGTAAATTGACACTCCAGTTAGGTGAGAGCCACAGGTGGAAAATGCTTTTTGCCTCCCTTCAGCAGAACGCATCTTCAGAATAGCCAACAGAATGAAAGCATAAGAGATCAGGACTAGGGGTATAGTAACTATCTCAGTAAAGCCCACAATGTAGAAAAGGAGAAGCTGGTTGATGTGAGTGTCTGAACAAGAAATAGCCAGGAGTGGAGGAATGTCACAAAACATATGTCTAATTTCATTGGAAGCACAGAAGGAATCGCTAAAATTGGCCACTGTGTGTAAAGTACCATGCAAAAAGCTGCTAACATATGCAGCAATGATGAGTGGCACATAGACTTTGGGTGACATGTTAACTGAATATAGCAGTGGGTTGTAGATTGCTACACAGCAATCATACGCCATTGCCGCCAAGAGAAAGAATTCTGTGCTTCTTAATGAAATAAAGAGAAACATTTCTGTGTTTCACATCCAAGAAATGAAATAGATTTACTCTCTGCCAGGAAATTGACCAACATTTTGGGGTTGACAGCTGAAGAATAGTAGGCATCCAGGAATGACAACACAATAAGAAAACAGTACATGGTGTTGTGGAGTCGGGCATCCTCAATAACCAATAAAACTAGTCCTAAATTTCCAATCCGAGTGAAAAGATAGGCTGCTAGAAATAATAAAAATAGGAAGACCTACAGCTCAATTTTATCTGTGAAGACCATCAGTATAAACATGGTGACTTCAGTCACATTCTTGCACAGAATCCTGTAGGTATCCAAATCGGATGGTACCTCTGACATCTCAGTTTATATGTATAGATCTGCAAGACACTGTCTCATGATATAGAGTTCAAACAATTATATCCCTGTGTCTGCTTCTTAGAAGGGTGGTGATAAACTAGGCAGTGATTGGATAGGCATTGATAAAGAAATTGGGCCCAGGTGGATGCAGTTTTCATATATATAAAAGGAAGACATGGTTTCATTCATTTGTTGCATAAATTTGTCATTTTAAGAAGAAAAGAAAATTCCAGTGGAAGTTTCTACACATTATGAACTACATTTCCTAATATATATCTTCTTAAAATTCATTATAAAACAGTGCATATCAAGGTTTCTGTATCCAAATGTGTTATAATGTAGTGTCATACCTGAATACTAGCTTGAAATTTCCTACAATGAAAATGAAATAACTTTATATAAATGATCATAATTTAAAAATTGGAGTAATTGCATTTACCTTGTAAGATTGTGTTAAATTTAAAGGAGAAAAATAAGAGTGAAATTTATGTCATTTAAAAATGTTCCCACATGTCTGAAACTAGCTTGTTAGACATATATTTCGGCTTCACTTCTTGGACAACCATTTCACACCAAAGCATTGTATGTGTTCTTTCCTGGCAATTATCCTGTTCCACGAGTGCTTCTGGAATAATTATGAATAAGGCATCCGAAGTTATTCTGGAAGAAAGTGCTCCTTGTGTATGATAAAACACAATGTAATATCCTTTTTTTTCCAGTGTTCTTTCTTGAAAACGTAACACTAAAATTGTCCATTTTCTGTCTTTTAAAGTAATTCTAATGTTGTAATTGCTTTTTCAAATGTTAAATTTGCATAAGCTGTCTTTTCCAGGGTTTAATGGAATGAAATATCTGCATGCACTAGGGTAGGCTACATTCAGTGTCTTTCAAATTATTTTATTCATGATATAAAGCACACTGCAGTTTTGTCATTTCAAGATTTTCTAATAAAAAGAGAATGAAGAAATTGGATTTAAACTAGTTAGAATGAGAAGAAAGACATATGTCATTTTCACCCTTAAAGTTTATTGCATACATGTGGCTACGTGGAAGACAACTAAAAAGAGTAAATAGCAATGTAAATATGGGACTAGATATAGCTACTAAATACTATAGTATTTAGTATTAAAATAGCTCATTTGATCTTTATAGAATTCAATAATTAAAATATATATAGTTAAGGTAACTTCTGATTTCTGTGCAAATCCAGATACAATACATATTACCCTTAGAGGAATACACACATAAATATAATAATTTCTAATGTAGTTTGAATTGTTATATTAATGATATAACATAAAAATCAATTAAAAATATAAGTATGCATTAATGTATTGTGCATCATAAAATATATATTTCTATTTATAATAATCCTCATTTTCTCTCTCAGCTAACATTTTTTCTCTTTCTTTCCCTTTAACTCTATAGGGAAAGGAAATAAAGATATTCAAACACGTTTTGAAAAATGTTCCAGTAGGTAGTTTTAAAAATTCATTACATAGTATACTTGACTGACATATGTAGAAGAAATTTCAGGTACATCACAGCTCTAACCTTCACTTCTCTGCCATCTATGAGAGAAGAAAGTTATGAAAGAGTAAAAACATTATATTTGGCCTCTAAGACCTTATATTAAAATCTCTGGTTTAAGACTTAGTGATAATGTAAGTTTGGAAAAGTAAATCCGTCATTCCAACTAAAAGAAAAATAAAATAGAACAAAATTTTTAGGCTTAAAGTGTTCAAGTACATGAACATGCTGCCATGACATGCTATTTTTGAGCTGCGCTAATTATTTTGTATTAATTTTACATTTAGGATGCATACAACTGAAATATGACAAACTTTATGTGAAACGCAATCAATGGAGAGCTACAAAAATCAACTTTTATCATTAGAACATTGAGTTATGATTGGTCTCCAAATCATAGGCTAAGGGTTTTTTCTTTTCATTATATATGTGCTGGTTACATGACACTATGCATACCTAAAACAAATTAACTAAATACATAAAATGAATTCTATTGAGATTAAACTCAAAGAAGCTTCATATTCTGTGTTTAAGGAGTCATAAAAATTCATACATTTCATTACATTCAGTTTTTGCTATGTCAGTAAATAACAGCGATTTTTCCTTTAACTTCCTTGAAAATCCCACTGACAGAATTTCCTGATAACTGTTGTTGCCTCTAATTCAGTCTATAGATTAGAAAAGGATTTATGAATGAAGGTATAACATTTAAAAAGATATCCCATTAGAGAAATTATCTACTTCACTACATGGAACTGGAGACATGATAGAGAAAATGTTGACGTTTAGCAACTTCATCAAGCTGATCTTCACTCTGCCATTTCTGTTAAGTATTATTTGAGGATATTAGAGTGGCTGTGTTTATGTGTAGCTGATTTTTCTGTAATGGATAGGGATAGGCAAAAAATATATAGATCTTGAATCTTTAAAAAAATACATAATCCTTCTGGAAGACTCAAAACCAATTCCTCAATTCTCAAATAGTCTGAAAACATAAAGTAACAAAGACCCATGAGAACAGTTTTATATACATCAAACTTCACCAGAAAGAAGTCTTTGATAGCTGCTACCAGATATTATTCAGTGGCTACTAATGGATGGGAATTTTGTGTCCATTACATTGTGTTATCCACAGAGCAATTTGGAAGCTCAAAATAATAGAGTCTTTGTATATATGAGGAAACTCATGCCCTGTTGTAAATAAAACATGACAAATCTCACATAGTTATTTCCAGAGCAAGGATTCAAGCCCAGATTTCTCTGACTCTACAGTATAAGCTATTTTCTCTGAACCATATTGTAATACCATTGTGACATGCCAGAATTATGCAATCACTGCCCAGAAAAAACACAAAATAAGGTTCTCAGTTATTTTTTTTTCATTTATAACACAATCAAGTGTACAAAAAGCACACAAATAAGCATGGAATTAAAAACAAACCAACTCAAGTGGGTTCTAGATCATTTAGCTAACATTTAAAATACAATACAATTTTATCATTATTCCTTAATCAGAAAAAAAAAATTACATGCTCCCAAAGTGGCATATACTCAATGGCTGGTTATAAGCTAATTTTCTCTCCATTTAATAAAATGTCTTATTTATACTGCCCTTCTTCTGACCCTCCTCTTCCATCAAGAAAATTGAAAGAAATTTCTCATTATAACTCTTTTTACCTAAACATATATGGTGTCATTCCTATTTAGGCTTTTATCTTCCCTGGAAGGTCTAAGCATGCAGTTCAATTTTTAATACAGCACTGAGTTAACTAGAATCAACTATATAAATTTTAAATAATTAAAGCATGTAATATCAATGTATTTTAAATTACATAGTTTGAGAATTAGGATTATAGCTTCTAAAATTTTTTTTGTAATAAAAAACCCTTCTTCTTACCTATGGAAAAAAATTTTTAACTCAGTTAAAGTATACTCTGAATATAATGCATTCGGATTCTTTTATTAGCAGCTGGAGTTATTCTTGAAATCCACAGAGGATACCCCTAAGAGAAAACACACTAAATCTTTTCTGAGACATAAAAGCCAAAGTCGCTTATTTATTTATTTGTTTATTTTCTGTGGAAAACATGAATGTTTTTAGAATAGCGGACTACATAATTAAAAAAAGAAAGAAAGAAAGAAAGCATGTATGAACTTTGACCTCTGGTAGAGAAATGACCCCTCAGTGGAAAATACATATGAAATAGAATTGGAAAAGAAATCTAATGCTAAAGGGTATATTCCTAGCTTTAATAGTTGTGAACTAAGTGACACGGGTTAAAAATATAAATGCCCTGAAATTAAATTTCCTCTTCATGAGAATTGAAACTGCTTAATTTTCTCAAAATCCAGTAAAAATGCATAGAGATAAACTATATGAAAGCATTACATGTGACAGAATTTATAACTGATCAATATAAATTAGTCATTTGTCCTTTAAAATTTAGAGTACTACACTTATAATGGAATAAGACATAAATTTAAACTCAATGAGATTTTCAAAGAAGAGAGAAAATACGAATATAAAATTATCTTGTAAGCTCAAGGATAGAGAATATTAAGAGAAGAGATAAAGCATTATATAGATAACAGCAACATGTTATATGATAGAACATTAGACTTTTAGAGACCTGGGAGAGTTAAAGTTCAGACTTTTTGAGCACTATACTACTGTCTTTTCATGTCTTGGGGCTTTCAAGTAATAATCTATAGACTAATAACTCATTAAGTATATAAAAAACTCTAGGAAAGTTTTTTAAAAATACACGTTTGCCTTGGTCTCATATGCATGGGTGTTAAGTTACAAAGGGAATTCTAGTCATCAAATTTGAATTAAAAAAGAAAAAAAGATGATTCTGGTAAGCTTACCATGTGGAAACAGTCAATCCATTAATTAACTGCAATCCCAAATTTTCCTATAGATTCAGGGCAACCCCAATTTAAATTACGCAACCATTTTTGCAGCAATTGAGCAGCTGATTCTACAAATGAAAATATAAAGCAAATGAACTAAGAGGGTTACAACAAGTTAGAGAAGGAATAAAATTGGAAGTCATAATCTGATGACAGAATTTATCATAAAACTAAAAGTAAACAAGGAATATGGTATTGCTGATGAGATATACATCTAGATCCATGGAATTGAATAAGGTCATGCAGATAGATTCACTCAAATATAGTCAATTGACTTTCAACAAAAATGCCAAGTATGTCAGTCTGCCAAAGGGGTGCTGATGCAAGGTACCAGAAATCTATTAGCTTTGATAAAGGGTATTTATTTGGTGTAAAAGCTAACAATTATAAGGCACTAAAGAGTCCAACTCAAGATTGCCTTCTCACCAAAGTCAGTTGCCACATGTTGAATCAAGATAATTTCTGATCTCTGCCCAGTCTCTCCTTCCTTGGCTTCCTCTTCTGCTTAAGGCTGCATGGCCCAGCTTGTTCCCAGTCTCAGCTGAAGGCTGGCATAGAGCTTGTGTCTCAGGTCTTCCTCTCTCCCTTGGCATAAGGTTTGTATCTTTCTGGGCTTTCTATATCAGCAGCAAACTATCAACTGAATGGCTCATGTCTCCCCAGGGTCCCAAGAAAAAAAAAGTGACAGAGCTCTCTCTCCCATCCCCTGTGTCTTCTTGAGTGAGTGTCTGTTTATATCTGCCCATCAAGGAGGCAGGAACTCAACAGGAGTCATGCCTTGCTGACATGATCTAATCAAAAGCCCTAAATTGATTTTCTCACTAACTTAATAAGAGGTTGCTCTACTGAGTCCAATATAATCAAAAGGGTGTTAGACCCAGAAGAATAGATTAGTTTACAAACGTAATCTTTATATTTTTGGGATTCAAAAATTAATCTCAAACTGTCACACCAAGAAAGATCCACTGGGGAAGAATAGTCTTTTGAAATAATGGTACTGAAATAATTGAATAGCCTTTTGCCACAAACACACACACACACAATACATTGATGAACCCTTTGCACCATATTTAAGCTTGTCTTAATTTTAATATTAGAAACCACTGAAAAACCTTAGCCTTTAAACTTCCAGAGATAACGTAGAGCAGCATATTCATAACCAAGACTTAATCAATGTTTTTAAAATAAAAGACAAAATGCATGAAAAATAAGAGAAAAAGTTGATATATTGTGCTTCATCACAGATAAAATTTTATGCATTCACTAAACATCTGTCTGATAAAGAACATGTATATGGAACATATAAGGAAATATCAAGTATCAATAAAAGGAAGGAAAAAAATAAAATCGATTAAAAATCTGCAAAAATATGATCAGAGGGAAGTGGGTGTGGCTCAATGGATAGAGCTCCCGTTTACCATATGGGAGGCCCCGGGTTCGTTTCCCGGGGCCTCCTTGTGAGGGCAAGCCGGCCGGCCCGTGCGGCGCCGTAGGCTGATGCAGCAAGACCTCACAGCAGGAAGCAGGTGTGGCTCAATCAATAGAGCCCCCGTTTTCCATGCCGGAGGCCCCAGGTTCGCTTCCCGGGGCCTCCTTGTGAGAACAGGTCAGCCCACGCAGCGCAGTGGGCTGATGCAACAGGACCTCACAGCAAGGGGGAGATAAGCAGACATGGAAGAAACACACAGCGAGTGGACACTGTAAAACACAAGCAGCAAGGGGGGTATAAATAAATAAATAAATAAATCTTTAAAAAAATAATAATAATAAAAAAAATTAAAAAAAAATATGATCAGACATTTTGCAAAGGAGATGCAGTAATCGCAACCATCCCCATGAGAAGATGCTCAGCATCTTCAGTAGATTGATGCAGTTTAAATCCACTATATGAACCCCTTTATCTGAAAATTTCCTTTCAGTATTTCTGTTCTATTCAAATGGCATTCTTGTTATTTAGTGTAATAGTGAAACATTAAATTCCTTCCTTCTGAAATTGATTCCAAAACAATGAAACACAGTTGCAACATTTATATTCATGTGCTCTGTACGTTCTATGAATTTCAGTAAGGCAAGAAGGAAATCAAAGGTAAAAGATGGAAATGAAATCACAAACTGCTACCAGTGCGATACATGTTTTGGTTGAGCACACAGCAAAAAATCTATAAATCAGTTATTAGAATTAATGAATTTAATAAATGTGCTGGATAATACATAAACTTAAAATAATCAATTATATTTCAATAGCACAATAATAAACAACTAGAAAATAAAATTGAAAGAGAAATATCATTAACAAAAATATTTTTTAAAATAAGAAACCCAACCTAGGGTAAATTTAATATAAGAAATCTAAGGCATCTCTAAACATTAGTATAAAGAGCACTTAACCACAGTAATTTGTTCAAAAGTTCCCACCTACAATAGGTTAACATGCATAGGAATGGATTAGCTTTAAGAACAGGATTTTCTGGGGTGAACAAAAGCTTCAAGCTGCCACAGACTTCATCTACAAAATGGAGGTAAAGAAGAGTTTGCCTGGAATACAGGAGATCTTCTAGGATTTCTTTTATTACTGCCATGATCTATGATTAAAGTCAATGGAAAACTACAACTCAATTCAGGCAGGACCACCAATGACCCAGAAACTTCTGAAATGTGAAACAAAAGGAATCATGGTTAGGGTCACTCCACCAGGCAAAGAACCATGGACATCTGAGGTGCTTGATGAGGGTAACTGGAGCTTGGATAGGGTAATGGAAGAAGGTAGCGATAAATATGAACTATGGCCATGTGAAAGTAACAGAAAGGAAGACTGTAATTGTTATGAATATTTTTCTTGTTTTAAGAATATGTTTGTTTATGTACAAAAAGGAAATATCTTAGTTTTTTCTTTCTTATCTTATCCCTTTATCGTATTACATAATTTGCATTTGCTTAATGTTGTAAAATTTAAGTTATAGGGCAACAATTTTAACAGTGAATATTACCCAAGGACCTCCACCCCATCCTGGAGTGATTTAATTTGTTTCCAGTTTTACACAGGATAGTTAAGTATTGTTACATGAAAAAAAGTCTGTTACTGTGTTTTAGATGTCTGTTATTGTATTTTAATTATGGTTATGACTGCCAAGTTGACAAGTGGTGGACTGTGATTGCTAGGCTCATGTGTCAATTTTGCCTCAATGGTGCCCATTGTTTGGCCAAGAAAACACTGGCCTAATTGTTAATGTGAGGATATTTCATGGACTTAAATTATCTGTAAATTGATTATATGTATGATTGATTACATCTTCAGTCACCTGAGGAGATTATCTTCAGCAATGAGAGATATCTCCTCCAATCAGAAGAAATCTTTGAAAGGCAAAGTGATGAGATATATATATCATATGTACGCAAATATAAAT
Source organism: Cabassous unicinctus (assembly GCA_029593785.1). Classification (NCBI taxonomy): domain Eukaryota; kingdom Metazoa; phylum Chordata; class Mammalia; order Cingulata; family Chlamyphoridae; genus Cabassous; species Cabassous unicinctus. Next base: position 3,023 of record JAQZBX010037178.1, on the reverse strand, counting down.
ATTATAAATATTATAAAGTTACATATTTTATATAAATATTATATAAATATTATAAATTTGTGTATGTAATAAAAGTAATGAGTGTAAATGATCATTCTATATCTTTTATCAGAATGGGTTTTTGAATGGACAGGATGGTTAAACTCAAACTAACATTTGAAATGAATTGCTTCTAATGGGAATCATCGATCTCCCTGAGCTTCCAATTCCATTATTTGGGCTATTCTTCATTGTTTACATGGGCATAATTGTGGATAATCTGGGCTTGATCATTCTTATCATAATAGACTCCAGGCTGTAAGCAACCATGTATTTTTTCTCAGACATCTGGTCTCCACTAATGTTCTTTATTCAAAAAGTGTGGACCCCAAATGCTATTGAATTTTCTTGCAGTCTCCTTTCATGGGTGTGTTACCAAAATCACTTTCTTTAGTATAACTAGTGATTTTTTTTTTTTGTCAGTGTTTTAGTTTGCCACAGGGCTGCCGATACATAGTATCAGAAATGAGTTGGATTTTATAAAAAGGATTTATTTGGAGTAAAAGCGTATAGTTCTGAGGCCATGAAATGTCAAAATCAGGACACCCTCAGAGATGCTTTCTTAACAAATTCTGCTGTTTGTGATCATAGCATCGTGCCCAGTGGTCAGGCAAGATGGTGGGCAATCTGTGCCGAGGATCCTGCCTTCTCACAAGGTTCACCATCTCCTGGAGTTCAGTTGTGAATGATCAGGCAAATGGTAGGGTTGTCTTCTCAACCTTAAGCTGCTCCATGGGACCAGCTTCTCCAGGGACTCTTTTGGTGCCTCTGTGCTCTACAGGATCCAGACTCAGGGATCTCTCACCTCCCAGGGACACTCTGTTTCCCTCAGACCTATCTCTCAGATGACAGTAGTAACATGGCAGCTTCCTTTCTCCTGTGTTTCTCTTTCTGTGTCTCCTTTTATGCAAAACTCAGCAAGATGGTAATGAGTCATACCTCATTGATACGGACTAATCAAAAACAATCTAAGTGATCTAAATTAAATCTAATAAATCAAAGGGTTGCACACCAAGAGGAAGAGATTAGTTTAAGAACAAAATCTTTTGAGATTCAAAAAAAGAGCAACCTCAGTCAGCAATGGCCTATGTCCATGATGTGGCCATCTTTAACACTCTACACTACACAGTCATGTCACAAACAGCCTGTCATTCGCTGGAAATAACTTATCTCTGAAGTATTTTTTGTGTTTCTACCGATCATCCTAAAATTTTTCATATTATTTTGTGGCTATAATGTAATCAGGCAATTCTACTGTGATAGTCTGCCCCTGATATCTTTGTTGTGCTCAAATATACAGGGAAGCTAAATTAATAATACTCATCTTTTCAGCTTTTAATTTAGTGCCATCTATTCTGATAATCCTTGTGTTCTACATGTTGATCCTTACATCCATCCTTATGATGAAGTCTGCAGAGGGCAGGCATAAAGCCTTTCCACCTCTGGATCCCTCCTGACTGTGGTGGTGGTATTCAATAGAACTCTATTCTTTATAAAAGTGCAACCCAAAGCCTGTCAATAGTTTGATAATGATAAGATGGCCTCTGTAAGTTAGACATTGGTGATATCCATGCTGAATCCCATGATCTTCAGTTTGGGGAACAGAGATGAAAAAGGCCCTAAAGAGAACCTGGAAATGTGTGCAAACATTCCTTTCAAAATTCATACTAGGATACAGTAATATTTGATTAAGTCATAGGTAATGTATTTGCTATCTGATCTTTTTTAAGTCTTATGTTCTTTCTTTTCCTTTTCCTTTTATAAAAGATACTTAGATTACATACATGTTACACCAAAAATATAGAGATTCCTATATGCCCCACTCCCCACATCTCCCATACCCTCCAACATAAACAACCATCATTAGTGTGGCACATTCATTGCAATTGATAAACACATCCTGGGGCTTTGCCACTGAGCATGGACCATATTTCACATCATAGTCTACCCTCTCTCCCATACAGTTCTGCATATTATGTGATGATATAAAATGGCCTATATCTGTCATTGCTATGTCATTGAGGACGATTCCCAAGTACCAAGAAATCCCCTGTATTACAACTGTTTTTCCCTCTCCCTTTCCCCACAGCCTTTGGTGGTCACTGCCTCCACATCAATGTTGTAATTTCTTCCCATGCTAGAATCATAATATGTCTATAGTAGAATACCAGTAAGTCTACTCTATCCATAGCTCATTCCCCAATCCTGAGGATTCTGGGTTGGTGATGTCCACTCCACCTCTAATTGAGAGGAGGCTTCAATCACACACAGACGATGGATAAGACTCTCTTGCTTAAAGTTGTCAGCTCTCTCAAACCCTTGGTATGGTGGTTGTCAATCCTCACTTCCTTTTTAGTGTCCTGGGTAAGTCCAATGAACTGGAGAGTAGGTGTTGTGACTCTACTGAGTTACCGAGTCAAACTAGCATATGGACAGCCCAAAGACTCAAGTCTCTGGATGTACACCTACAAACTCCAGCACCAAGTATAGGTTTAAATAGAAGGGACAGATAAGCCATGTGTAGGGAAGGCATAATTGAGTTCAACTCTGTCACTCTCAGGAGCACAAATTCCAAGTAGGGCCAAATGGCAAGGCACCAAACTCCAGAGTTATCCACCCTGACCATGGGACCTGGGTGTCTCCAGAGCCCTCAGGACCCCTACTATTTGGGGTAGTATCGACTTTGGCAGTCTATGAGATCCTGCTGAGATGTGCATAAGCGTTACCTCTGGGATGACCTCTCGACTCACTTTGAAGTCTCTTAGCCATATAAACTCATTTGTCTTTACCTTTCCAACTTTTTATTTGATGTCTTTTCCAGTTGCATTGCTAATTGGTTCTTGGTAGTAATCCCATGGTGCCAGGGAGGCTCATCCCCGGGCATCATGTCCCACGCTGGGGGGAAGGTAATGCATTTATATGCTGAGTTTGGCTTAGAGAAAGGCCACATTTGAGCAACCAGGAGGCTCTCAGTAGGCAACTCT
>JAQZBX010037177.1:0-23899 GCA_029593785.1 Cabassous unicinctus | reverse complement strand
AATAATATGAACTAAATATTACATCAACACATAATCAATATAAAATATTTAATAGATATTTTATCATACTGCATCTTTGAAAAATATTGTATATTTGACATTTATATAAGATCTCAATTTGGACTAGTCACATTTCTGTTGCTCAGTAGTCACATTAGTTCTATGGTTGAAACATAATGCCAGACCCTAGTTATGGGCTTAGCTCTGAGTTAGAATTCATGAAATAAATATTTTATTATATTTTATTTAATTATGTAGGAATATAATTATTAATTTTTGTTTTGTTAGAATTACCTACAATGATATGTATTGTGTGCATGTGGTTGTGTGGTTTATTTATAATTATCAGCCCATGACTTTGAAAAAAGCCATTCTGACTAAACAAAAAGCCTAAACTAAAAGACTTCTTGTCTTCTCAGAAATAATTTCTGAGGTATCAGAGGACACTTACAGATATTGTCTTCAGAACTACTCTAAGTTTATGAGATGTTTTAAATTATACTGATATCTAGCCTGCATGTACACATAAAGGCATTATAATGCACTATTATTCTGTAAGAAGTTGCCAATTTATATAATTATGCTACTATAAGACACATAAAACAGCTATAATGAATGCAAAGCTCTGCATAACAAGCAATAAAAAGTTCTTTGAAATAAAGCAAATGTCTTGTAATACAATCCTCCTAAAACTTTCTAATTCATTTTTCTAGGAAAAATCTCCACATTTCCTTAATGTGAAGCAATGAATATTCTCTTCTTTATTTTACTACTAATTACTGAACGTCACTCAGATACTCTCCTTTAAATAACAATTTTACTCTCCTGCTGTTTTCAGACACTACTCATATATAATAGCATTGTTAATTTCATTAAAATAGAACAAAAATCTTCTGTATGCCATCATTATAACAACCTAAATAACCTAGTTAACATCAATATACTTGGTATATTTAACAATATACTCAACCTAGTTTGTGGGGAAATATAATCCTCTATCATTATGTTTTCCTTATTAATTTTTATAATTTGTATTCATTATTAAATATACTTTTAATATATTACCAATTATAATTATTTTCTAAAGTCTTATCATTTTCTTTTTGAATAGAATATGAATCCATGAAGCTAACACTACTCTAATTTTTATTGTTCAATTATATCGATCTTGCAATCAATTATTTTATCTTCATGATACCCACACTCTTCTTTATCTCTACTTTTACATTTATTTATTCTATCTTTCTACATTTCTAAACTTATGGAGTTTTAATATTGTTGTGAAGCTGCAATGGTTACTTCTGTTATGGGGCCATGCAAACTCTTGTAAGGGGCTTATTATTAAAAAAGTAATTTGAGAGTTAATATTCATTATGAAAAAATGTTTTGCATTCAGATATTATAGATTAAAGCTGACATAACTTGAATTGTTTGAAATAAGAAAAATTTTATCATTTGAATCAGGAGAATATATTGCATTTTTTGATACATTAGGGAAAATAAAACCAAATAAATACATGATTTTGCTTCTTCCAAACTCAAAATTCAGATGAGGCAACAGCATTCTAGAGTTCTGGAAAATGGAGCAGAAATCCAGTATCTAGCAGTGACTCCATTTCTTCATATGATGGCTAAAAGCACAGAATAACTTGTTTTGGAAGAGATAAGAGGAATCCTGAGCTTCTATATTACATTAAAGGAAGAAAAGAATATAAGCATTGTTCCAGTACATAGAATGAACTCAAAATAGTGAAACATAAGATAGGAAAGTGGCCACTGATTAAAGTGAATCTTAAAGATCTGATTAATATTTTTGGTTCCTTGTAATTGTAGCAGTTTTACATTGTTTATGAATTCCAAAAATAGATTTTAGATTGTGTTTGTAGACTGGTCTGTTCCTCTGGGCATATTAGATTGTATTAGATTCAGAGTTTTTACCTTTACTTTATTAAATCAAGATTAGGACTTTTATTTGACCATGCCATTAGAGTGTGCAGTGTAGAGTCCCCACCGCCTTGGTGGGGATAAAAGAGACTCTCACACAGAAGTAAAGACATAGAGAAGTAAAAGCAGAGACTTTAGTCTTTGACACTGGAACCCTGAGGAGAGATGAGCCATTCACCTGAAAGTTTACAGCTGGCTTTATGGCGAGAGCAGAGCAACTGAGCCTGGAGAGAAATGAGCTCTGGGGAAAGACATGAGCCCTCCAGCCTACAGCTGAGATCAGAAGAAGCTGGGACCACAGAGCCTTAAGGGGAAAGAAGGAAGGCTGAAGCTTTGCAGACATCACCTGCCATTTTGCTTCAACACATGGCCATTGACTTTTGGTGAGAAGGTACCTCTTATAGTGCCTTGAGTTGGACTCTTTAGGGCCTTGTGAGTGTAAGCTTCTACCCAAAAGAAATACCCTTTATAAGTCCAACAGAATTCTGGTACTTTGCATCAACACCCCTTTGGCTGACTAATACAGGATTTGGTACCATAGAGTGGGGGCGTGCTTTTTCAATAATCAAAATGCTGGAATGGTTTTATAAAAGTGTAAGGGAAAATTTTTGGAGCAATTTTGAGATGCTTGATAGAAAAGGCCCAGAGTGCTTTCAAGAGACTATTGGTAGGGATATGGATGCTAAAGAGACTTTTTATGAGGACTTAGAAGTAAATGATGAAACTATTATTGGAAACTGGAGGAAAGGTGATCTGAGTTTTAAAGTTGCAGAGAACTTAGCAAAATTGACTCCTGATATTATATGGAAGGCAGAATTTGAAAATGGCATGCCTGGACAGTTAGCTGAAGAGCTTTCCAAAGTAGACTCAGAGAATGTAGCTTGACTTCTCCTTGCAGTTTATAGTATAATGCTAAATAAGAGAGATAAGCTTGGAACTAAATTGTTGGGCACAACAAAACCAGAAACTGATTCTGGAAAGTCCAAGCCTCTGGAAATCAAGCTCCCAGATGACAGTGCCCCATTTGAGGACTTAATTAAACTTGAAACTTGTAAATCAGGATTGAAAATGGAGTTATCTAGGAAAGACTTGTGGAAAGTCTTACTGTTTAAGGGCTTGGACTTCTGTTTCTTGCATGCTAAACAAATAAGCTTTTTGAGAGAGCTGTATGAAGAAAACCACTCTCATCCTGGACTACAAGGGACATCGGTGGGAGAGATGGAAGGGAAAAAAGCTTTAAGAGGAAAATCATGGAAGCTGAGATCTGGAATTAAGACATCTTGGGCCAAGAGAGGAACACCACCCATGTGTACAGAGAGGGTGAGTTTGCCCTGGCAGTTGAAGAGGGTGGATGTTCCAGCCCAAAGTTCAGGGAGAGTTTTGCCACCCCAGGCTACAGAGAGGGTGTAGCATATTCCTCAAGGGTTGGGAAGAATAAGGATGACACCCCATAGGTTTGAGAGAAGTGGGCCAGCCCCCATAGATGAGGGAAGGCCAGGTGGCCAACTCATTGCCCTGAGAGGGTTGGGCCTGTAAGCCAGCAATTATGGAGAATGTTGTCTCCCCCTCCCTGTACTAAAGGAGTTGAAACTCTACTCCAAAGATTGGGTAAAGTGTGGCCATCACCCCAATGTTCTTAGAGGCTGAGGTCTGGAGCTAGGTCACCACCCAGATGCTTGATGAGGGTATAACTAAGAAAATGGCCATTGGGCAAGCCTGTGGAAAGGATGGGTCCCCATGTGGCCCCAGGATGAAGAAACCATCATCGTGAGAATGATTCTCACACTTTGATATCTAATGAAGTATGCCCTGAAGGTTTTCAGAATTGTTCTGGACTCATGACTCATGTTTCCTTCCCAATTTCTCCTTATGGTAATGCAATTGTTTATATTTTGTCCCTTTGTATATCGGAAGCAGATAAATTGTTTTGTAAGTTTCAGAGGTCTACAGCCAGATGGGATTTTGCCCCAAGACCAACGGTATTTCTATAAACTGATTTTGATGTGATTTTGTATTTAGCATTGTTACTGAAATAAGGTTTATTCAATATTGCAATGTCTTTCTGGAATTCAGAGGGTGGGGTGCAGCTATTTGATATTGTTTATGAATTCCAAAAATAGATAATGGATTGTGTTTGTAAACTGGTCTGTTCCTCTGGGCATATTAGATTGTATCAGAGGTTTCACCTTTACTTTATTAAATCATGATTAGGACTTTTATTAGACCATATCATTAGGCATGCAGGGTTGAGTCCCCACCATCTTGGTGGGAAGAAAACTGACTCTCACATGGAAGTAAATACACAGAGAATTAGAAGCAGAGTGTTTAGTCTTTGTCAGTGGAACTCTGGGGAGAAACAAGTCATTCAGGTGATAGTGTACAGCTGGCCTTGAGGAGAGAATAGAGCAGCTGAGACCGGAGAGAAATGAGCCCTTGCGAAAGAGATGAGCCCTCCACCATACAGCTGAGATTGGAAGAAGCTGGGACCACAGAGCCTTAAGGGGAAAGAAGGAAGGCTGAACCCTCATAGACTTTGCCTGCCATTTTGCTTCAACATGTGGCCATTGACTTTGGGTGAGAAGGTAACTCTTATGGTACCTTGAGTTGGACTCTTTAGGGCCTTGTGACTGTAAGCTTCTACCCCAAATATTTACCATTTATAAAAGCCAACAGATTTCTGATATTTTGCATCAGCACACTTTTGGCTGGCTAATACAGGAACGTCTTGAAGTATTGCTTACTTTTGAGCAGAAGTGTGCCTGGAAATAGATTGAGAGAGAAGGGAGCATAAGATAAGAACAGAAAATCATTTCATTTCTACAAAGAACAACTCTAGCTGCTTGGAGGTAGTATTCCCCTTCTTTCTTTTCTGTCAGGCACTACTATAATTTTAATTCCATGTCCCATTAATTGCTTTAAACATGCATGACTAGTATTGTGTGTTATGTAATATTCTCAGACCTTTCTTCTAGATTGCCAGTTATGACTTCTCTACACCATTTGCTGCATGTTTAATTTTATGTTTTATAAACATGTTTAAGTTCAATAACTTTAGTTCTTATTAATTGAAGATCCACTTATCTCTTTATGAAATATCAACATTTAAAAATTTCCTAGTTATAAATTTTCCACCTTTTTTCTTGGTTTCTTTAATCATTTGGGAAAAGTATGTTGGCTGTCTGGCTGATTCCATTGCTTTAATGCTTTTGGAAGCTAACATTCTGTCTATGGTCAATGATGCTTCATATAATGGCTTTACAGTGAGGACATGGTCAGTGGGGTGTATTTATGCACTGTGGTTGTGGAAAGAGCTGGGAGCTATTCAGGGTCTGCATATATTAGTGACTGCTGTAATATCAATGTTCCTGGGTGGTCTCATGTTTATTTTTCATCTGGTTTTATTGCCTCACTCTGAGAGGGGTAATCATGAAGCCTGTGAGGCAAGTAGGGGTTTTAAAGTTTCATAAATTATGTTTCTCCCAGGCAAATCTCTGACAGATATTCTTCAATATTTCTTCTTGGGCTATTCAATAAAATTTTCTGTTATTAGGGGCAAAAGTAAAAGTCTTACAGGTTAATCTTTCTGTTTCTGGATGAATTGGGAAATCAGTTTCTCTTTATGTGCTTTTCTGAAACAGTTGTTTCAGCAGCAATCTCAATTAAAGGAAATATGGTACTTTTGAATAAAAAGTCAAATATTTGTCACATGAAAGTATGGAAATTTCATGAATACAGCTGCATAATCTACTGAGAATATGTAAAACCACTTTAAATATCCTAGGGGAAATGATAAATTTTCCCAAATCATATTATCCATGCAGTTGAAATCAATATCATGTATGAAAAACATGAGGATTTGTTATTATTGTATTCCATATGAAACATAAAACAAGAAAGAACAGCCCTGAATAGTGCAAGGTAAGTATTCTCATAGATAATTTGACATATGATAAATATAATTGCAATGTATTTGGAAATTAAATAACTGCTCAGAAAATTATATTATAATGAATATCTTAACTCTTGAGGAAACAAATGATGAAAGAGATGGACTTCATTTTAAAGATTCCCCCTGAATCCCAGACCAATTGAAAGACAAAATGTAATAAGGTATAGTGCAATGAGAAGGAAATTTAGAGTGATGCTTTCCTCATTGTATGATATAGATTAAAACTTTCTAGGAAATATTATTAAGAACATATACATTCAGATCATAGAAATGAAAAGTTTCTATTAATTAAAAATATAAACAAAATCATAGGAAAAAATCCAACTACTAAAAAAATGTGTGCAATGTTGGTTGATGATATATTATAAACACTACTTATATGTAAATAGCAAGCACAAATTAAATCAAAACTTTATATGAGTGTCAGAAGTGAAGATGATGTTGGGGATTCTGAAACATTATAATAAGCATCAGAAGTGGGATTCATTAAAATGACCCTGATTTAATAAATCATATGATTTGTAAAAGAAAGGAAGAAAGTTGATGAAAACATAATTCCTGGATGTCCACTGGGTCACTGCTGGTATGGAGCTGCAGTGCTGCTGCAACTAGTTACCAGAATTAAAATTTACCAATGAAATTTATTATATATGGAACCAACGCTTGAGGAGTTTGCTCTCTGGATGCATAAGGGAATGCAAAATAACAACAATAACAACAAAAACACAAGCTAAGTATACAATCCCTTGGCCTCTCATGGCTGAAGGTAATCTCTTCAGTTGATTGTAGATGTAGTCAGCCATAGATACTGTATTATTCAGCCAAAGGGATGCTGATGCAAAATACTAGAAATCTGTTGGCTTTTATAAAGAGTATTTATTTGCAGTAGAAACCCACAGTTACCAGGCCATAAAGCATAAGTTACTTCCTTCACCAAAGTCTTTTGCCACCTGTTGGAGCAAGATGGCTGCCAAAGTCTGCAGGGGTTCAGACTTCCTGGGATCCTCTCTTCCCAGGGCTCATTTTTCTCCAGGCTTAGCTCCTCTGCTCTATCCAAAAGGCCAGCTGTAGACTATCAGGATCATCTATGGATCATCTCTCTTCCTGGGGCCTCTGCTGTGTCCAATTAAGCCTTCTCTCCTTCTTCACATATCTCATTCCTGGGGCTCCAGCTCAAAGCTCCAGTATCAAAACTCCAGCCTCCCTTCTCTGCAGTGTGGTTTCTCTGTGAGTCTCTGCCCACCAAGGGGATGGGGATCCAACCTCCTACTGATGTGGACCAATCAAAGCCTTATTCATTATTTAATCAAGTAAAAGCGAGACATTCTAATCCAATATAATCTTATATGCCCAGAGGAAAAGACCAGTTCACAAATGTGATCCAATATCCATTTTTGGATTTCATAAATAATTCCAAACTGCTACAGATACTATCAACTTACTGATGATTTAAGGCCATGAAATGTGCTCTCAGTAACAATCATACCAATATTTACTTGATGAAACAACTAGGTGCCATTATCTGGCCAAGTTGACACATGAACTAATAATCTCAACATCTGTGGATGATGCCAACCACCTCCAGGCAGCTGGCATTTTAGAGAACTTTAATGGACTCCTTAAAAAAGGAGGTTTGGTGTCTACACATTGACAACTTTCTTACTGGATTGATTGTCTGCCTTACTTAGGCCCTCTGGAAACTGAGCATAGCATTTCCCTGGAAGGGTTAAATGGCCTTATCCTGCTTCACAACCACAGAAAGCGGTTGAAGGTGGGAGAGGGACCCAGACTTTGTTACACAGTTACCATTACACACATCAAAATGAGAATTGCCTCTGACAGGGAGACCAAGACATACCACTTGGGAATGTCCTTTTCAATCACTACCAGTGAATTATCCTACCTTTAACCCCATTACAGTCACCACATGATTCCCAAAATGATGGGAGGTTACAGCCACCTGGTGGAGGGCTGACATGACAGAAGTGGGCCTAGAAGTGTGTAATACTGATGGACTGAACCCATAGAGCATAATGCACAGATTCCAGAAATTAACGGATGATGCCTACTCTTGGTTTGGTGGGCCAACAATCCCCTTGTGAACATCATGGAATACATTTGAGGAATCCTGAGAGCTCTCATCTATCAGGAAGTGGAGAAGTTGGCCCAAAAGATATCAGCAGTGCACTCAGATCAAGGGGAAAGAGGTGAGGTTATAGCTCAAGGAAAGGGACAGACAGATTGAGTGGCCTTAGAATGTAAAGATAAGTTACTGAAAAGTGTCTACCATGGGAAGTGGTTGCATGAACACCATGTTAGGATTTGTTTATCCTCCCTGCCCCTGTTTCATACAGATTTGGCTTGGCAGCAACCTGGAAGGAAAACACCTTTTCCTACTGATGTGGGGCCATTATGGCTGCAGGGAAATTATCCAACTGCTAAATCTACCATCTGACCCCTCGCTCTGCTTCTGTGTCATAGGACCCACTTGTCTTGCCTGTGAATGACTACACCAAGATCCAAAATCACATTGCCTTAGATTTCCTCCTTGCCCAAAAAGTAGCCATATTTTGCTATTGCTAACACCTTCAGTGTATGTTCATTAATATCTCAGGGGAGACAGAACAGGTGACTAAAATCCAACAGCATGCCCACTGGCTGCAAAGAGTACAAGCAGATTCTATGCTGGACCTCTTCAGCTGGCTCCCAGAGGGTTGGTTGGCAAGCAGGCAACTATTACTTGAGACAGACCTGATCAACCTATTTGGAGTAACGAAATGCATAACCAAAGCCCTTCTAATGTGTTGCATCTGCTGGTGTTCCTAAACTTTTATTTTAAACATTGTAGAGAGTCATGGCTGCTAGGTCTGATCCACCTACACCCTTGTCTCCACCCTTTTGTCCAAGGTGGGAGGTAGGCTTATGTTGTGAAAATTAATGTGGAGGAGTAGGCTGGTTGAGAGGCTGAGGGGTGGACTTCTGGGGAAGTCATGGACATAACAAGTGGCCATCCTCCAGTCCTTGCCTACCTCTTCCTTTGGTGTGAAGGTGTCAAAATGTTTCCCTTCTACAGTCTGCAGGTGGTGTGAGGTTTAATGGAAAGGCCTGCCTATCTTGAACCAACAACCAAAACCAGGAACAAGCAGTTCCAGCTGATTATGAGAACAGGAAATCCCAGTAGCAGGGTCCTCTCCCCCTGGGGTGCACAAATGCTCAGTCCTACATCTTTCCTATCTGATATGAAGGCAAAGTGGGGCAGACAGAGCTGCAAACTACCAACTTTCATGACAGCTTTTGGCCTCCCTGGGGGACTGGCCACAGTGGGATCTCTTCCCCAGCTCTTCTGAACTGTTTGTGTAATGTAAGTAATAAAGCAGTTATTTGCTGAGAATATTTTTTGCACCTGAGCCATGTTTCCATGATGCAACATATAGCAATTCACTCCACAGGAACTGTATTATTCGGGGTTCTCTAGGGAAACAGAACTAACGGGAGATATTTGTAAATATTAGGAGATTTTTATTAAAATTTTATCACGTGACTGTGGGGAAGCCTAAGTCCAAAATCATGGAGCAAACCAGAAACTCTGATGAAAGTTGAATTATCCAGGAGAGGCTAGCTGACTGAAGTAGAAATGTAAATTCTCTCTTCTAACTGCTGAAATCATTAAATCTCCTTTTAAACCCTCAGTGATTAGATGAAATGTTTCTCTTTGTTGAAGGAGATCTCAGTTGATTGGAGATGTAAACAGCCATAGATGCAATCAACTTACCAAGGAAATAAGTCTACAAAATGTCCTTAAATAACCATCAGACCAGTGCTTGCTTAGCCAAACATCTAGACACCATCACCTAGCAGAGTTGACATATAACACTAACCATCACCAGAACTAACACAGGTTTCCAACTATGAATGACAAAAAGTAACTACTCTATTATTTCCAAAAATTCCAATTTCATCCATTCCACGAAAAAGAATGGAAACCTTCATATATGGGCATGTCAAGTAATCTTTTTATCCTGGTGATACACTGATGACCTTGAAAATAATCCTCAAAATAGAAAAGAATCCTTGAGAGAAAAACAAAGTGAGAAACATTCTGAAGATGTAGGTGAGTGATGCAATTATCATATTTTTATGTTTCCACCAGATATGAAAAACCATATCTAAGAAATTTTTCAATGTGAAAATCACAATGAAATTGTTGCTCATTGAGTTTCCTAAGGACTGGATGCGACAGAGACTGTTCATCACAATCTTCTTCCTCACTCACATAAAAGAAATGTTGGGGAATCTTCTCATTGTCACCCTCACCATTATTGACCAGTATCTCCAAGTCCCCATGTATTTCTTTCTGAAAAATTGTTCTTGATTGGTATTTCTTCTATCTCTGTCACTGTTCCCAAATCCATCATGAACTCATTGACCAACAGCCATTCCATAAGCTTTGTAGGATGTGCTTCAAAAGATTTTCATTTTATTGATTGCTGACATTGAGTATGCCCTCTTTATACTCATGTCCTGTGACTGCCATGCTGCCATCTTTCATCCTTTGCACTATGAGGCTGTTAAGGATAGAAGCACTTATTTGTAGATGGTGATGGCATTGTGGCTCAGTGGATGTGTCTATGGCTCCATTCAGGTTGCATGTACATTCTCTGGCATGTTCTGTGGGCTCAACATAATACATCAGTTCTTCTATGCTGTCCTTTCACTGCTTACACATTTTTGTTCTGGAGATCATATTTTATAATATGCCTTTATTATTGCTGGCTTTTCTTGTGCCTTGAAAATTTCATTTTAATGATTGTTGCCCATGTTCACATATTTGCCCCTCTCCTAAGGATACCATTTGCACAATCAAGTTCAAAACTGTCTCCAACTGCACACACCACTTCACAATGGGAACCATTTTCCTATCCTCTGGATTTATTGTGTACTTAGGTTGTACTTGCAAATCTCCATCATCACTGAAAATTCTTATCTGTGTTACATTCTCTATTACTTCTCACCATGAATCCTGCAATTTGCAACCTGAGACAAGGGGTCATGAAGGTGAGCCACAGTAATTGGAAATTGATCCCAAAGATGTAGATGTCTATAATATCCATAATTTCATTACCTACTAAATATATAAAATTTTTTGCTTTCTATGAATCTATTTATTAATTATTAGATATCTCTGATTCCATGATTTCTCCTAAATAGATTGTAAACATTTCATCATATTTTATGTGTCTGAAGTTTTAGGAATGTCTTGACATTTTATACTCCATCAAAAATCTCAAAGGATTATGTTCCTATCATCAGGACCCACATTTGAAGGAATTGCTCAATTCACCATACCCATCTGTCTCCTACTTGGGATGATTTTATGATTATTTAAACATTTATGTCTTATTATAATTCTTGGTGGTGAATTTTCCAATTTAATTTTTGCAAAAGTTACATAATGAAGATCAACATTCCAGAGCTGTGATTTTTTTCTCTTTCATTGGTTTATAGTGTCAAAAATATTTTATGAGTTCACAGAGTTAAGAGTTTTAAAATAAGATTCTGTCCATTTTTTTGTGACATTGCCATTATATTCAGAAAAATCTTAAAGAAAATTTATGAATGTAATATACATTTAACAGGTGACACCAATTACCTATGATTCAATGACAGTTTTAAGAGTAGAGGTACTGGATGGCAGAAGGCACAACTCTCATTATAAATTGAAAATTGAGAAAGAAGGCAAGAACTGGAGGATGGCCACTTGGTATGCCCATTTCTGGTCTTATGTCCAGAAATAACAATATTATCAGAAGCCATATTTTCTTTCAACTACACATTTTGTATTTCTAAATTTTAAGCTTTACTTAAATTTATTTGTATATTTAAATGTACATCCTAATAAATTTAGTGTATCACATTACTTCTAAATTTAAATGTGATTCTTTTAATTTTACTTCTAAGTTTTAATTCCATGTACTAACATTAATTATATCTCTTCTCATTTTAAATTTATATCTAATATACTTCCTAATTTTAATTAATTAGCATGGAAAAATATCCTTTTTATTTATTTTGAATTTTTGCTTGCTTCCATTTTCACTCAATTCTTCTTCCTTATCTTCTTCTGATTCTCTAAATGCTCTATTTCTATTCTATACCTTTTCTCACTTACAGTACTTTCCTTTCTTCCTTAATGAGATACATGTGTTTTCCAGATTAAACATCAGTTTGGCCCATTTTCTCAACTGTTTACTTCTCATTCTACTGATGTTTCTTTAATTCAAGATTCAAGGCATCATGTAAAGTGAAATAAGCCAGAAAAAAAAGGAAAAATATTTTATGATTTCACTGATTTTTAAATAAGTAGAATAAGCAAATTCATAGATTCATAATCTAGAATATAAGATACCAGGGTGCAGGGTGGGGCTAGGGATTGGGGAGTTATAATGTAAAATGTACAGAGTTCCTATTTGAAATAACAGAAATATTTTAATAATGGATGATGGTGATAGTGTCTCACCATTGTAATCATAATTAACAGCTTTGAAATATATATCTGAATGTGGATAAAAGGGGAAATATTAGGTTGTATATATGGAAATAGAATAACAACTTTATAAAAAATCCATGAAAACACACTACAGACAGAGTGAACCCTATGTTAAAACATGGATTTAACTAAAAGTACAATTACAAAAAAATGTGTTTTTATCAATTGTAACAAATGTACCACATCAATGCAAGGTGTTAATGAGTGGTTATTTGGGAAACCTGTGTTTTAGGCATGATTGCTCTGTAAACCTAGAACTTTTCTAATATACATGTATATGGATGACGCTTGTTGCCGAGGGTAAGAGATGACATGGGTTTGAATACTGAGGGGTAGCATGAAGGGACATTTTAGTTGCAGAGAGCTGTTCTGTATCTTGATTTGGTGTTGATTACATGAAGACTCATGGAACTACATACAAAAATAAAGCAAATTTTACTTTTTTAGGAGTCAGCCAAAATGAGAACATCAATAAAGTTGTAGGTGTTCCAGTTATCTTTCATGCCCATTTCCCCATCCTCTAGGCCTAGCCTTTTGTGCTGACTGGTACTGCAACACCAACCAAGCAGATGTGTGCCTGACAGCACCTCTCAGCTGCATCTCCTAGTTCTTCCTTTCTGTCCTAGGGCTCAGGGCTCTGCATGATGGTTTGCCTTCAGGGAGGAACTCATACCAGCCTCGGAGGGAGTCAGCATTCCTAAGACAACTAATGGGAAATAAGAACAACTTGAGAAACCTCCAATCTACATATCTTTAACAGATTTTTCTAAGGTTAATCCAATATTTGAAATATATATTATTTCTTTGAAAATTATAAGTAGTTTACTAAAAATCGTATTAAGACTACGTTTATATTTTGGCTGATCTTAATATTGATTCTAAACAACATATATATTTTGAAATAAATAGATAAGAAGAGTAGTTACAATTAATAATTTATTGACATAGATTTGCAAATCAGTAAGGGGGAAGATTTATTTGATAAATAGTACAGAATGATTTAATTAAAATGTTCTAAGTACATAAAATTAATATTCATCAAATCCAAACAAGAAAAGAGTTCTACATTTTTAATTTTTTACAATTTTTGTTGTAACATATATGTAACATAAACTTGCCATTTTAATCATTTTAAGTGTACAATTCAGTGGCATTAATTACTTTGAAAATTTGCTATCTTTATCACTGCTTGTGAACAAAATTTTTAATAACCCCAAACAGAAACTGTATACAATAGCTTCCTATTCAATCTTTCTCCTAGCTTCTGTAACTTTAACCTACTTTCCATCTCTATGAATTTCTTATTCTAGATATTTCATAAAAGTGAAATCATACAATATTTAAACTTTTGTGTCTGGCTTAATTCAGTCAACATAATGCTTTCAACATATATTGCTCAACCATAAAAATGAAATTCTGATACATTCTACAACATGGATGAACCTTGAAAAATCCTGAATGTTTCAAGTAAAACATAGTTGATCTATGAGAGGTCAAATAAGCTGATCAGAAATATGTACCAAAATAATTCATAAGACATAATATGAACAGATTTTTTTATTGTATAAAATCAAAACATCCATTTAACTAACATGTTGAAATGGAATTATAATCAATTTTATGGTGAATATAACTCAAATATTTTATTTTTTATTCATTTGTACAGAGGAGGTTGTAGGGTCTTTGCAGTAAGTATTTCTCTCATTTTATGTAATGAAACATGTCCTACACAAAGGTATCTTCCTGTCCTAACCCCTGGTTGTGTGAATAAGAACTCATTTGGAAATAACACCTTCAAAATCCTCATACTTAAGTGAGGCCAAACTAAATCAGTATGTATTTCAATCTAATATGACTGGAGGCTTTTAAAGCAGAGGAAATTTGAGCACAGGATAAGCAAATGGGGAGAAATATGGGCATATGAAACAGGCAAAGATTGAGTCATGGGATACTGGTAAGACACCAGTATAAGTCTACAGTCTTCAGGGAATGGATGGTCCTGTTGACACCTTCATTTGGGAATTCTAACCTCTAAATTTTGAGGAATTAATTTCCTGTTGATTAAATGAAGTCAGTGATACTTTGCTATGGAAGCCCTGGACAACTTCTTGTCTTTTGGACCACTGCAAGAATAATACTGCAAATTTCTAAATTCCATTTCTCATAATTGCTTTAAAAACAAACTCACATCACTTTAGATCATGTATTGCAAGTTATGAAATATTTGCTGAATTTTTTTTTGAAGGCTGTTTTCTCTTTCTCATGCAATAAGTAGCATTGTTTTTACATTTCAGTGAATATAACATTTGTATATGGGGACTCCATTTGTATGTTGTTTAAGATCTGCAGTTTTACAGATTACCTAGTTATTGATTTATCCTCTCTTTTCATTTAATTTTTTTTAACATTTTTGTGTTATTTGGACAAAATATTGGAGACTAATTGCTCCAATTCTCTTGGAGCCTAACTTCCTGTCTAAGGTGGATTCTGATGTGTGTGATGGCTTCACAATATGAAGACAATGTTAGTGTTGTATATTTATGCACCATGGATGTGAAATAGCTGGGAAATATATAGAATCTACAGAAACTATTGATATTGTGTGTGTGATTTTAATGGTTCTGCTTGGCCATTTTTATTTTCCACCTGACTTCCTTGCTTCATGTTAAGACAGTATACATCAAAAATCCCTTGAGGCAAGTAGGGGTTTCAAAGTTTCAAGAAAGCTTCTATAACAGCATCAGGTGAATTTTCTCCCTTGCAATATTTGACATATGAAATAGATAATTACATCATAATGGAAAAAGAAAGGACTACTCAGTAACTGATGTTAGATAAATAGTTATTTAAGGAACAGAGAAAAATAGTCACTTCAGTATATAAATGTTCTCTAAAATTCAGAGCAATTTAAAATAAAATGTGATGAATTAAGTTAAAGGACAAGGAAAAAAGTCATAGAGTGATATTTCCCTTACTTTATTACAAAAAATAGCTTTCTAAAAAAATATTAAGTAACAACAAAGGCCAGGTAATAAAGTTCACATCACATAAGTAATCAATATCTATTAATTTAAAATATAAACATAATGAAAGAAAAATAACTTACAAAAAACATATCTGTAATACATTGATTATTATTAATAAAATTAGTAAATAGACATCAGGAATGGGTATGATATAGCTCATGGAACTCATTGTCAGTTGAAAGTCAGGGAGCAAGTTCAAACAAAATGAGATGAGGCTGAAAAATACTCAGCTAAATTGTATACCAAAATTGTCTCCCAAAATGTTGCAAATGTAGGGAAAATTAGTAAACCCCCTTTCCTCTCCTGGGTTCAAACAAATTTAGAGATCAGATTTTAAGGGCACAGTTTGAAAATTTTTTACAAAATATATGGTGATGCATCATCATACACTTTGATATAGGAAAAAGCGTTTTCACTCAGATTACTCATGCCTCCACCCATCCATTACCCACCTAGCCCCACAGTACTCACCATTCCAATTTCTTCAACTGTAGATTAGTTTTGTTTCTTTAGAACTTCATATAAAAACAATCACACACTTGTCTCACAGACTTGATGGTTTTGAAGTCCATAGTTGCATATAGGAGGAGTTTGTTCTACTTTATTACTTTGAATTCTTTTGGTGCCTTGATTGAAAATCAATTGAACATGTAAGTATGAATCTGTTTTTCAATTCCTCTCTTTTCCATTGATATATTTATTTTATTTTAGGAGAATACCACCACATTTTTGTGATCATAGTTTTATATTAATTCATAAAATCAATTATTGCAAGTCTTCCAAATTTATATGCATTACTAATATTCTTTCAGATACCTAGTTAATTTGCTTTTATATATATTTTTTAACTTCAGCTTGTCAATTTGTCAAAAAAGAGTTTGTTAGTATAGTTGGTTTTATATTGGTTCTATGAAACAATATGGGAGATCCAAGACAGCAGAATAGGGAACAGCAAGCCGCAATCCTCCTCTAGAAACAGCAGGAAGGTAGGCAGGTTAACCTTTCAGAAGGGAATCCATGGAACTGTGGCAGCAGTTGGAGAGGGTAGCTAGAGAGGGAAGACCCAGTTGGCTTGGGGAAAGGGAAACCATAGTAGATAGGGCACTCAAGTCAGCTCAGAGGCTAGAGAAGCCAGGGAAGTGACATGGCTGGAAGACCAGTACTAGTGTGGCTCCTAGAGCAGAGTTTAGCCCCTTGCCCCCAGGGCAAGGTGGGGAGCATCTTGGTACCCAGAACAGTTTTGAGGTGGGGGATCTGTCGGGCAAAAATTGTGGTGATCCAACACATAGCCAACTCGGGAAGAGTGATGTAAGGGGAATGGAGATAAGGTGGGTGGACCAGGAAAAATAAAGACACCATCCAGCTCTGAAACAACTTCATAGAGATGGGAAGGGGGAACTGAGCAGGCAGGGTTCCACACCAACCCACACTGGGAGAGAGACGAAAGGGTCAGTGAGCATCAGGCTGACAGGTGCCTAATGGCTCTGGGGAGTGGGAAGCCTGGAGAGGCAAATGCCAAAACATTAGAAGCCAAACTGACCGAGGCAAATAAAAAGGCAGGCAGAGGCAGAGGACCAGCTTTCAGAAGTCTTGGGAAGCCTAAACTAACTAGTGGAGCTGGTGGAGCTCTGTAGTTTAACTTTTGCTTCACATATACAAGGTCCTGTGTTCAATCCCTGGTACACCCTTAAAAAAATGCCTAAGTGATAAAGGGGGTCAAGGCAGGCACCCCAAGTGCTTCAGGGAGCAGGAGGTGAAGGACAAGCAGCCTCAGGACAGGAAATTTAGACTGAGATTATTTTCATAGGTTATTTTTTTATTTTTTATTTCTTATTCCTTTCTCTACACCCTGGTACCTTAACTGGAGAGGGCAGACTTGAAAAGAGAATTGCAAGCACTGGCTGCTTGAAACCATTGCAAATAACCTGAGAGGGAAGCCTATTATCTCTGGGGGTTTGTTTGTTTGGTTTGTTTTGTTTTTGTTTTGGTAGTTGTTGCTTTTTCCTCTCCTTTTTCCACTTTTTCTTCTTAGTGTATTTATTTTATTCCTTTCATTTTTCCCTCTACTGTTGCATTTATTTTGTTCCAAATTCTCCTGTTAGGTCCTCATTTTCTTTCTTTTCTTCTCACCTTTTGGATCTTTTATTTTATTCTATCTTCTTTCCTGTTTCATTCTCTTTTTTACTCCACAATTTTCATTCTTGATCTTTTTACTTTTAATGATTTTTCACTCCTATTATTATTTATTTTCTCTTTTCTTCCTGATTCTTTAAGGTTCAATTTCCATCATGTGTGTGTGTTTATTTTTTTCCTATTCTTTCTTTCCTTTTCTATGGTCTTAATATTTCTGCAAGTGAACACAGACAAATAGAAGGATATAGAATAAGTGGAATGAAGTGTCAAAGAGGAACCTTAAAATAAAGCAAAACAAAACAAAACAACAACAAAAAACCTTGAGTAGAATGAGAAGATAATTATCTGAATAAGGCCAGCAAGATAAACAGATGCCCAGACACCAGTGAAAAATTTCCAGCCATAATAAGAAACAAGAAGCTTTGGCCCAGTCTAATGAAAAAATTAAAAAGATTAAGAGATGCAGAATGTGGAACAATTAATCAAGGATGCCCAAATATATATCATAAATCAACTTAATGGAATGAAGGAAGAGAAAACAGATATTAAGAAGGCACTGGGGAAATGTACAGAAAAAAAACATAAACATACACAAAAAAGATAATATAATGGATCTTAAGATGAATGGTACAATAGAAGAAATTAAAAAATATATTAGAAGCACATAACTGCAGATTTGAACAGGCAGAGGAAAGAATTAGTGACATTGAATATAGTACATCTGAAATCACACAGATAGTTGAACAGATAGCTAAAAAAAAAATATTCAGCATGGATACAGGGAATTGAATGATAACGTGAAAGTCAAAAGCATATGCATTATAGGCCTCCCAGAGGGAGAAGAGAAGGGAAAGGGGGCAGAAAGGAATATTGGAAGAAAGAATGGCTGAAAATTTCCCAACTCTTTTGAGGGTTATGGATGTTCATGTCCAAGAAGCACAGCATGCTCCAAATAGCATAAATTCTAACAGGGCTACCCCAAGACATATACTTATCAAAATGTAAAACATGCATGAGAAAGACAGAATACTGAAAGTGGCAAGAGATAAGAGATTAATCACATACAAGGGATGCTTAATATGATTAAGCACTGATTCCTCATCTGAAACCACGGAGAACCAAAAGCTGGTTCTTTGAAAAGATTATAAAATTGAAAAGCCATTAGCTAGATTAACAAAGAAAAAAAAAAGAGAGAAGATGCAAATACATAAAATAAAAAACAAGAGAGGGTATACCACCATTAACCCCATAGAAATATTAAGTATCTTAAGAGGATACTTTGAAAAATTGTATGTGAACAAGATGGATAACTTAGATGATATGGACAAATTTCTAAAAACACACAAGCAGTCTACATTGATGAAAGAAGAAATTGATGAACTCAATAGACCAATCACAAGTAAGGAGCTTGTATTAGTCATCAACAACCTCCCAACTAAGAAAATCCCAGGAACAGATGGCTTCACAGGTGAATTCTCCCAATCACTATAGAAAGAATTAAAATGAATTCTGCTTAAACTCTTCCAAAAAAACAGTAGTGGCGAGAACATTACCTATCTCATCCCATTGTGCCAACATCACTCTGATACCAAAGTCACACAAAGATGCCACAAGAAAGGAAAACTACAGACTGATCTCTCTAATGAATATAGATGCTAAAGTCCTCAACAAAATACATGTTAATCATATCCAATAACACATCAAATGAATTATACAGATTGATCAAGTTGGTTTCATCCCTGGCATGCAAGGATGTTTCAACATAAGAAAACCAGTCATTGTAATACACCACATTAAGAGATCAAAAGAAAAAAAAATCACTTCTATTGAAGCAGAAAAAGCATTTGAGAAAATCCTGCATCCTTTCTTGATAAAAAACACTTCATAACATAGGATTAGAAGGAAAATTTCTCAACATTATAAAGGGAATATATGAAAAACTCACAGGTAACTTCATACTCAATGGTGAAATGTTAAAGGCTTTCCCTCTAAGATCTGGAACAAGACAAGGATGCCCACTCCCATCACTCTTATTTAACATTGTATTAGCAGTACTTCCTGGAGCACTTTGGCAAGGAAAAATAATAAAAGCCTTACAAATTGGAAAGGGAGATGTCAAAATCTCACTATTTGCAGATAACATGATCCTGTGTGTAAAAGCCATAAAGAATCTACAACAAAGCTTCTAAAGCTGAAAAACAAGTTCAATAAAGTGGCAGGATATGAGATCAGCAAGCAAAAATCAGTAGCATTTCTGTACACCAATAATGAGCAATCTGAAGAAGAAATCATGAAAAAAAATTCCACTTATAATAGCAACAAAAGAATCAAATATCTGGGAATAAACTTAACTAAAGATGTAAAGGACTTGTACACAGAAAGTCACACAGCATTGTTAAAGGAAATCAAAGAAGACCTAAATAAATGGAAGAATATTCCATGTTCATGGATAGGAAGACTAAACATCATTAAGATGTATACCCTACCAAAATTGATTTACAGGTTTTATGCAATTCCAACAAAAATTACAACAACGTTTTTTACTAAATTGGAAAAGCTAACTATGAAACTTATTTGGAAAGGCAAGGATAGCCAAAACATACTGAAAAAGAAAAAAAATGGGAAGAATCATGCTAACTGACTTTAAAGCATACTACAAAAGTACAGTGTAGTATGTACAAAGGTACAGTGGTCAAAACAGCCTGGTATTGGCACAAGGATAGACATACAAACAAATGGAACAAAACTGAGAGTTCTGAAATAGATCCTCACATATATGGTCAACTGGTATATGATAAGGCAACCAAGCCCACTATACTGATAAAGAATGGCCTAATCAACAAATGCTGCTTGGACAACTGGATATCCATATCTGAAAAAAAAATGAGAGAGTATCACCATCTCACACTACATAAAAAATTAACTCAAGATAGAACAAAGGTATGAATATAAGAGCCAAAATCAAAAAGCTTCTATAAGATAATGTAAGGAAACCTCTATGAGTTATAATAGTAGGATATAGTTTCATAAATTTTACACACAAAGTACAAACAATGAAAGAGAAATAGATAAATGGGAGCTTTTCAAAATTTAAAAAAAAACTTGCACTTCAAAAGAGATTTTAAGAAAGTGAAAAAGCAGCCTATTCAATGGTAGAAAATATTTGGTAATCATTTATCTGATAAGGGCCTAATATCCAGCCTATATAGAGAAATCCTACATCTCAAGAATATAGACAACCCATGTAAAAAATGGGCAAGAGATTTTAATAGACATTTTCCAAAGAAGAAATACAAATGGCTAAAAAGTACATGAAAAGATGCTCAATATCATTAGCTATTAAGGAAATGCATATCAAAATTGCAGCGAGATATCACCTTACATCTATTAGACTGGCAACTATTAAAAAAAAACAGAGAAATACAAGTGTTGAAGACAATGTGGAGGAGAGGGAACACTCATCCACTGCTGGTGGAATCTAGAACTGGGCAGCTATTTTGGAGGAGAGTTTGGCAGTTCCTCAGGAAGCTATATGATCTAGCAATCCCGCTCCTGGGTATATACCCAGAAGAATTAAAAGCAGGGACATGAGCAGATATATCCACCCAAATGTTCATAATGGCATTATTCAATATTGCCAAAATGTGGAAGAAATCCAGGTGTCCATTAACAGATGAATGGATTAGCAAATCATTGTGGCATATGCATACAATGGAATATTACTCACCTGTAAGAAGGTGTGCAGTATTAACACACAAGACAATATGGATGAAACTTGAAGATCTTATGTTGAGTGAAGTGAGCCAGTCACTGAAGGATAAATATTACATGACCTCATGACATGACTTAAGCAAGTTGAAAAGACTCACAAAGCTAGAGTCTGGAAGATAGGTTAACAGGAGACAGAAAGGGAATAAAGTATAGTGAACCAAGGCTCAATATGTACAAAATCTATGATAAGGTGGAAGGGGATGGTTGGGCAGTGCGTGGGGGTGATGTTGGTGTAGGGTTGTGAGGGGAGGTGAAGGTGCTGGAATGTGAGGGGGAGTAGAGTGGGGGTATTGAGTTGTATTATCCATGGAACTGGGGAGAGGGCTGGAGGGAAAAACAGGTGAACTCTGAGGATTTGTAGGTCTGTGGTTAAAAATATAGTTGAGTGGGAGACAGTGTAAACTACAATGTAAACTATAATCCATGCTTAGTGGCAATGTGTCAAAATCTGTTCATCAATTGCAATGAATGTACCACACTAATGAAAAAAGTTGTTAATGTAGGGAAGAATGGGAGATGTGGGGAGTCGGGCATATGGAAATCCCTTATATTTTTTATATAACATTTTATGTAATCTAAGTATCTTTTAGAAAAAATAAAAAATGTATTTTTAAAATGCAGTGGTGGAATGTTCTATTGGCAAATACTGCAGAGGAGGGTTACTGGTAAATGGCGTCAGGTGTGGGGGATATGTGGGATAGATTGCACCTTGGTCAAGTTTCTATGCAATATGAAAATGTTCATATTGTCATGGTGTGTTCTCAGTGAGGAGAGACCCATACAATAAACAAGAAAATATTAACCTCTCATTTAGGGGAGTCCTGGTATGTTCTCTATTAGAGGGGCAAGAATCTCTTGAGAACATAGGCAGTGCCTAATGAAAGATAGCAGACCAATATGTCAAGCCCTCAATATTACTACATGTAACTATGAACCCTATTATTCAAAATTTGAAATTAGTGGTTAACATAGGATCTGAGGAGAGGGTGAGGGAAGAATAGAACAGATGAAATATATGGCCTTTTTAGGGCATTGGAATTGTTTTGCATTTTCTTGGCAATGACTGATACAGGCCATTATAAATTTTGTCAAAATATGTAAAAGTGTATGTTGCAAAATGTAATCCATAATGTAGAACATTGACCATGGTTAGTAGCAATGCTTCAGTATTTGTTCATCAGTTGTAACAAATGTACCATACTCATACAAGATGTTATCAATAGGGGAAAAGGTGAGAAGGGGTGGTCATGGGGTATAGGGGAATTCCCTATGTTTTCTATGTGACATTTCTACAACTGAAAACTTTGAAAATAAAGCAAAAAAATTAGACACTGGGGGAATATACAGAAGAAATTGTCACTGTTCATAAAAGATAACACATCTTATGGTGATGAAATACATACAAATTATTTTAAATATTTTTCTTAATTTTTTACATTTTATTTTTTGTATTTTATGTTTTTTATTATTATTTTATTTTATTTTTTATTAATTTTTGGACTTTGTTTTTGGGGAGGATTTGTATTGCTGAAGGGAAACAACTGTAGCAGGGTAGGATGATTGTTATGTGGTGTCAGTGATGGGGGATGTGTGGGATGGGGTACATCTGGGACATGACTATAGAATATGAATAGGTTCAAGTAGCCATGGAGTGTTGTCTCAGTGGGTGGAGACCTACACCATAAATGAAAGAATATTGAATTCCCATTCTGGGAAGTCCTGCTACATTCTCTAATAAAGGGGCAAGAATCCCCTGAGTACACAGACTTACCCAACAAAGGAAGACAAAACAATAAACCAGGCCCCTGACATTGATGGTTGTACTTATCAGCCTTGTTCCTGTGTATTGAAACTTAGTATTATATATTGCTTAAGAGTTACTTCCTGAAAGCCTCCTTGTTGCTCAAATGTGGCCCCTTTCTAAGCCAAACTCATCATATAAACTCACCATCTTCCAGCCTACATGGGATCTGAGCCCTGGGGATGAGCTTCCCTGACACTGAGGGATTATTACCAAACACAGACTAGCAATGTATTTGGAAAAATACTTCGACCAAGTGGGGGAAATATTAAATACAAATGAGTTTTTATAGCTAAGAGATAATTGAGTGGGGAATTCATAACAGAGCTTATGCTTATGCATGCCTCAGGAGGCTCTCATTGACTGTGACAGTAAACAATGCCTCAAGCAAGGATGCTGCTGTGGGCTTTGGAGACATCTAGACACTAAAGACAGGGCAGATCATCTCAAGAATTAGCCACCCTGTCAGTGGACCTTAATTTGGAATATATGCTTTCCAACCTAAAAGAGTTAGACTCATTTATAATTTCCCTACACATGGCTCTTCTGCCCCTTTTATTTGAAACCATAATTAACATTAAAATCATTAAATATATGTTCAAGAGTCTCAAGTCTTTGGTCTGTTCATATGCTGGTTGAGCCCTGAATCTTAGTAAAGTTGCAACACCCACTCTACAGTTCATCAGACTCACACTGGACAACTAAGAAAAGGATGATGATGGGCAACA